>MJUU01041410.1:3013-41116 GCA_002080025.1 Modiolus philippinarum
ATGAAAACCGCTATGGCCCGACCTGTCACAGGCATTTCAAAATAAATAATGATGGGTTGGACCAGTTCTATGGCGCGCTAAACCACCCTTTCGTTATGTCTGGTAAAAAGAAAATCTTGAATCACAGTTTAGACCAAACCTTCAATTCCTGCCACGAAGAACTTTCGCCCAATATAACATTTACTGACCGTGTATGTATATGCCTTATTTGGTAACTTACAGTGTATGAAATAGATAATATTTAAGTCAAATTAAATTTTTATACCACAAATTTATTCTGCTCATAAGAAAAACGGCACTGGAAACGGGAGAATGGTCATGTCAACTTGACCTTAAGAGAAGGTCATAAGATCGACTGAGACAATATTTGTTCTTCTGATCCTTAAAAACAAGAATAAACATATAAATCAACAGTTACGGACATCCTTATCAAGGACCTGAATACCAGTTACGGATATCAGTTTCTTCAGTTACCGACATCACCGCTGTTTTTTAAAAGCTATTTTCTCTATTAAGCGATTAAATTAATAAACAACTTTTAGCAGTTTAATTCCAAATTAAGTAATACACCTAATAAGTTTTGAAAGGCTGAAGAAAAATACGTTATTATAATAAAATCGACCGTCATAATATTGAGCCGAAACGCGTCCGCCATCTTGGGATATCGGTAACTGCAGTTACCGATATCACATTTACCCCAGTGAATGTTACACCTGTATGCATTTACTCCATATCCTTTCATTGTTTACTTAGGACTTGAGTTGTGTTTGTCTCTCCTGTAGCGTGGAGTCCGTATAAAATGATTCCTGGTGAAGTAAAAGTATATGGTGAACGAAAGGATATCGAGTAAATGCACATAAGACAAAGTCTCTACAAATATAAGATAAAAACAAGCAAAGGAACAAAGGCATGCTCCGTTTATTTCAACTATGGTGTACTTGTTCATGAGAGAGAAATTCTCATATCGATAAAATATCATACTTTCAAATTTTGACATTAATTTTGTGTATTTATGTCACCCCCGACAATGCCAGGTGACATGTTATTATTCTACGTTTCTTCGGATCATTATTTTTATTTTTTTTCCTCTTCTTTCAATAATTTTTGTCCGATCGATTATTTTGCCTGGAAGTTTGGTATTTAGTTATTTGTTACCACTGGGTCTATAACTCTGATAGACTGTTTGTCGCCTTGGGTATTCACCAGCCTAATAGTCAGTAGTCATTAATTCGATGCTGACCCGAAAGCCGTTTTTTTAAAAACAAAGTCATATAATATCTAAATTGTTGTAAAGTTTGTTAAAAATAAGGAGTATATAAGTAAGATTTGATTCTAAATATGATGCGACTCGCAAACAAAATTACCAAGTTCACTCTCGTTATGGACTCCCAAATGTTTAGATTTTATCTGCATTGAAGAGACATAAGTTGTCGAAATGCGCATATGCAGAGACAAAATTAACAGTAACTTCGGTATTTTGTTATTTGTTACCACTGGGCTGATGCCTCTGCTGGTGGACTCTTAGTCCCCGAGGGTATTCACCAACCCAGTAGCCAGTACGTCGGTGCTGGCCCGTTTTTTTTTTGAAAATTGCAATATCTAAATTTTAGAAAATTTTGTTTGAAACTAAGGAGTATATCCCTCTTGCACAGCTCTTTCCTTAGCTAATTTCTGGCTTTTCTATTTCGATCTTATTGGTTATTTGTTCTCTATCAGGTTTTACACTTATTTCGGTTTATGGACTTCCCCAAGTTTAGATTTTATCTGCACTGAATATGCATAAGTTGTCGACATGCGCATATGCAGAAACAAAATTAACAGTAACTTCGGTAATTTGTTATTTTATGGAAATATGGTTAAAAATGTAAAAAAAACTGATAAAAAATTCAGAAAAACTGGGACTAAACTTACATTCTTTACGTAATAGGGGATATTGACAGGATATTCTCCATGATTACGTTAAATTGGCTTTGAGATCCGATGACCTGAAGATATTGCAGGTATACAAGCCTCACACTGATACTGCCGATGTCTACTGAAATCTATGATGATTCTTTACGAAACCCTTCAGGAAGTTTTGAATTTGATTTTTATTCCGTAGTGCGACAGTGTTTTACCAGCAGAGTAGGCTCCTTGAGCTAGCTGGCAGTTTAGCGGCGAGCACTCCTCGACCCATCTTTCTAAATTACGTTTTGTCTTATTCTTTCTTTCGTTTATGGTCTCTCAAATGTTTAGATTTGTAAAAATTGTTGTAAAAATTGCCATATGCAGAAACTAAATTTACAGTAAGTTCGGTATTTAGTTTATTTGGACCACCATCTGCAGTTGTGTCATATGTGTTTAAATTTTTTAGAATGGCCGGCATTTCCAAGATTGCTGCCATTTACGTTTAGGACTCAATATCTCAAGAACTGTTTTGCAGAATTTGTTCATATTTAGTAAAAATGTCCAAGAAGATGAGTGGAAGGAATTTATCCGAAAAGGAATTTCAAAATGGCCACCATTTCAATGACATTGAAAAAGACGTAAAAATTTCGATTTTGTCCGATTTCAACGAAGAATGATTTCTCTGTAGAATTTAGGCTGCGAATAAGATTGAATCATCCAATTAGTTGTGGTTGATATCGTCTATTGCTCGCAATTGCAAATCTAGTTTTCAAAAGTTATTCTGACCACATGTTTAAGATTTCTTACAATCGATTTGATGAGTGTCCTGTGTCTTTCTATATGTTATAATTATCCAAAAGCTTTAAACGCTTGTGGTTTTGTCGGGCTACGGATGCCAGTTATTGTAAGTTGATTTTATGTTCCTTGACGATCTGGCATCGAGTACAAATGAAGATATGCATGTACCTTTGTTCGACATCTTCAAAATGTTTTGATTTAATCTGCACTGAAGAGACATAAGTTGTCGAAATGCGCATATACAGAAACAAAATTTACAGTAATTACGGTATTTTGAATTTCCCTCGGACTGGTGATAAGGGTCGTCTTGAACTTACTGTGAGGTATGACAAAAAAAGTTCATTGTTGAAGGCTTTACTGTGACCTCAAGATGAAGAACAATAATAAAAGCGATGTTTCACTGCATGGTTTGTAGAGACTTTGTGTGTTTGTCCCATATCCTTTAATTGTTCATTTGTGTGTGTATATGAAATAAGCATCAACTAACATTAAGATATTGGGAACACCGTCATCAAATGCCAGACGAAGGGACAAAAGACAATAACACATATAAACAATCACTTCCCGTTAGTTTTTTATACTTTGTGGTCATTTCTAGCTTTTAAACATATTTCTGGTCCTTATAATGTTTTGATTTTATCTGCACTGAGGAGACACAAGTCTTCACTAAAAGTACTGTGGTCCGCTGGGCCACAAATGAATACCCCCGCATCCAAAGTGTAACAGTTGTCCAGACCAAACTTGAAATCAAGCCAAGAAAACGGGAAGTGGTAATACAACAGACCTGAAAACGGCTTACACATTACAACGCATCAAAATCAAGCTTCAGACCAAATAGGGAAACAATCCAACCTATGGAAGCAGAGAAAACTGTGATGAAAATTTCTCCTTCCTAGTGAGTTACTGTTAAACATCAAAGAATCAGCAAACAGGAAGTGCATGCAAAAACAGACCTGTAAATTGCTCACACATTACAACTAATCATTATAAAGCTCTAGTCCAAATTTGAAATCATACCCACATATAGAAGCCAAATAAACTGTGACGAAAAATTCTGATCCATTAAGGGTTACAGTAAAACTTCAACATATTGGCAAACAGGAAGTAGAAAAATGACAGACCCGAAAATAGCTCACACGTTACAACTCATCATAATCAAGCTCCTGACCAAATATGACATCATTCCAACATATACAAGTTGAGAAAACTGTGACGAAAATTTCTCATCCATCATAATCAAGCTCCTGACCAAATATGAAATCATTCCAACATATACAAGTTGAGAAAACTGTGACGAAAATTTCTCATCCATAGTGTTTTATAGTAAAACTTCAACATATCAGCAAACAGGAAGTTGCAATACGGCAGACGGGAAAATAGCTTACACGTTACAACTCATCATAATGAAGCTTCTGACCAAATATGAAATCATTCCAACATATACAAGCTGAGAAAACTGTGACCAAAATTTCTCATCCATAGTGTGTTATAGTATAATTTCAACNGAAAATAGCTTACACGTTACAACTCATCATAACCAAGCTTCTGACTAAATATGAAATCATTCCAACATATACAAGCTGAGAAAACTGTGACCAAAATTTCTTATCCATAGTGTGTTATAGTAAAACTTCAACGTATCGGCAAACAGGAAGTAGCAACACAACAGACCCGAAAATAGCTTACACGTTACAACCCATCATAACCAAGCTTCTGACTAAATATGAAATCATTCCAACATATACAAGCTGAGAAAACTGTGACCAAAAATGTGTGACGGACGGACGGACAGACGAACGTACGGACGGACGGACACGGCCATCACTATATACCCGCCGCTTTTTCAAAGCGGGGGTATAAAAATGACCATCTGACGCTGTAGAAAATTTCAGTGTCAAAATTCTGTTATTTCTAAACGTGCTGTATAAGTATCAGAGCGGTTGTCCTAAACTAAACAAGAATATCCTAGCAAGCGGCGAATAAACGTTGTTTTTTTTCAGAAATGGAATAGATAATTTGAACTTCGATTTCCAGGAACACAAAATTAATTTGTTTAGACGCTTTTATATCCTGTTCATTTTGAGTACTTTCGGAATGTTTATGAAAATCTACGGATACAATACAATTTCATTGACTGAAAATGAAGATCATTAGGTATATCTCATCCGTACGGAAATAAACAAGGGTTCAATTTGACTAATTACTCTTTTGAAATTGTGATATGTAATACCCTTTGCGGGAGAACATAATATGATGTAAACCCCTCAAAGAGATGACATACTTCAAAATCTTTGTAGAACATCAGAGAATCAAATGACACCTGTAAATGCATATCAATCACTTTAACTATAAGATATCACAACATACTCCAACCAAATCATGGATACCGAACGATTTGCATTTTATGTAAACATTAGATAACAAAATGTTAGAGATTGCATACAAATGTATGAACTTTCTGTGAGATTCGAGCATAGCTAATTGTTGAAGGCCTCATGGCGACTTCATGATGAAGAACAACAATAAAGTATTGTTCCACTGCTTGGTTTAATCATGTATTTGTAGAGATTTTGTCTCATGTGCATTTACTCCATATCCTTTTATTGTTAATATACAAAAATGTATTATATAAATACTAAAAACATGAATAATTAGTATTAACAGCTCAAAAATTTTAGCGCCTATAAATCACAAGAAAAGTTATATTTATTATTCGCCGCCAGGAGGCGGCAAATATATTTGATACGATATTTTGAAACTTCAGTGGAGGAGCACGTGACCAGGAGCAGTTGTTTGTTTTCCATTAAAATCGATCTAATGTGTCCTTATCTTTTACAATGAAGATACCTTTTCAATAAGATAGGAAATATTTTTCAATTATTTATTCAAGAAAATTGTTTACAAAATTATTCATTTAATTTTCATTAATATTATAACTAATGTGAAAGGGAAATCAATAAGACAAGGGAGACGGGTTATGCTTGCTTGACTTTTCTGTTACATGTCCGGAGGAGTGTGTCTGGATATCATGATGCAGATGCATGATTACCTTAATTGCAATGGTTTTTGGGGGTTGCATATTGTTTCCGATTATTATTGTTATTATTACTATTAATTTTTGGTTGTTCATAAAAAAAAAATAATTAAAAAAATGATAAATACATAAAGCGAGAACCAGCGTATCCGGCGCAATCTTTTTATCAAACACGTGTGCCTCGGATATGGGTTAATTGATATAGGTCAACATTAGTGAGAGTGAAAACAAAGGAAAATCTGTCGAAGTGGGTCAAGATAGCGTGCTTTGCATTCCGATCATTTTAACAAAAATAACAAAAATCATAAAAATGGAACAATTAATAAAATGAATTAAAACCAAACAATAACAATTATGACCTTCAATCATCTTTGAAATACCATCAAGTATAAACACGGGTCAAATTGCTTGACTGCTGTGTAATGATTACTGTTACAGCTGTACTAGTTCTACACTATAAATTATCTCAAATGCCTAAAATCTAAATTACTCTATTGGCAATTACTAAGCAAATATATAAAATAAGCTGTTGACTGTATTATCAGTTGGAAATAAATCGATACTAATTAAGAATGTCTATTAAAACAATGGTTCAACATTACAATCACCAAAAACAAGTCAGCCTTCAACTGATTAAATCAAATGAGAAACAATCTCACAAATTTAGGACATTTTGGTGTTGTCAATCTATATTTACTATTAAAAACAAATGTCAAATTGAGAGGTTGGTGTACGGGCCCTATGTTTCACTCTCACGGGTGTTACGCTTATAACATTTTTTTAATCAACATGTATTAAAATGCCATTTTATTATATAAAATATTTTCTGTAAGATCATCTTTAACGGAAGAAAGTTTCATTTTTAATATGAAACCAGTAAACATCACAAACATGAATACAATGATCTTACAGATTATATTTAATACAAACAACCATTATTGTTAACATTTTTTGCAATTTTATATATACACTTTTTTTCACAGTTGTTTTCATCTAAAAAAAATGAGATGTTTTTTATACAGTTAAAGTTACAAGATCCTAGTCACATCTGTTTTGTTACGTTTTTACTTGAAGTTTTAAAATTTACAATAAACATATAAAGCAAGTTATTTTTATTGTTTTTCAGTTACTATAATGAATTTGACAGGGTATGCTTGTGCAATAAAAAAGAATCTTTATTCTATTAGGTTATGACTCTGTTGTCAGGTTGTTGCCATTGTCTGTACATAAATTGGTCCAATGCAATACATTTTAATAGCTTCAGCTAACCAATTTTTAATATGAACAGAATGATTCTTGCAAAAAAAGAAATACTAATAATACTAATATATATATAATATTACAATCCAATCCATTTGTTAATAAAGGGGTTCTTAGCTCACCTGACTCAAAGGGTCATGTGAACTATTGCCACCATGAAGCATTCGTCGTTGTCATCCATCATAAACTTTTCTTATTTTCATCTCCTTTGAAAGCACGGCCAATTTGGACCAAACTTGGCAGGGATGGTCCTTGGGTGGTTCCATTTCAAAATTATATCCGATATCCCTTCCCGCTAAAAATGTTCAGCATGTCAAGGGCTGTCATCTTATGCAGTAGTGACAAGAATCAGGCCACAGTGACCTAGATATATGATAAGAGTTTAAGAGACAGCTCATATGTCATGTAATATTAGAAATGGGATCAAACAATTTTACATGCAGATGTCTTTGAGAGTAGTAGGAGATGCACGAGATGAGTCGCATTTGACGAGGATTAGGAGGATTACCGAAGTGACGTCACCGGAAGTGACGTCATAGTCACGTGACCGGAAGTGAAGTCACCGGAAGAATACGTCATCGGAAGTGACGACACTCCAAGCGGACCAATGAGAACGTTTCCCGCCAGATTTGAATTTCAAATATTCAAAACGGACCAATGGGAATGTTGCCGCCCTATTTCAAGTCCAAACATGTTTAAAACGGACCAATGGGAACGTTGCCGCTCTATTTCAAGTCCAAACATGTTTGAAACGGACCAATGGAAACCTTTCCCTCCGGTTCTAAATAGTCAAGAGGTTGAGCGGACCAATGAGACCCGTCGTTACAAAACAGACACAGGTAATCTTGAAATTGGAAAGCGTCATTTCAACAACGGTTTTCAAAGCGATCAGACGTGTTTTAGCTGAATTGTGGACTTTGTTTATATCTTGGATTTTATTTTTTCTGTATTTGAAGGTAAGCAGAAATGCTTCGCATTGTGAATGATTTTATCGAACGGTCATACATTTGTATTGAGGCAATTAATGAGATTACTGAAACACTAGACTCTCCTATGTACAAAGAGATTAAAACATGTCGTAACCATGAAAAAGAAATATCTGAACTTATAGCCAGCACATTAAAAATATTAAGAGACCTCGATGCTAATATAGAGAAAATAGGGTCTACAATTAGGGTCATAATGCTTTTGCTCACCCATGGAGAGGTCCGTACTGAAATGGTCGAACTTTGTACATGTTGGCTCGATTACGTGCAGGGTAAAGTGATGCTAACTTTGGATAAATTAAAAAAAATATTTGATGAAACCAAAAACTCTGAAATCTTCTCAGACTGTGAAAAGCAAGTTCGCTTACAGTTGTTAAACAAGAAAATAACAGAAGTTCATAAATTGTTCGAAAACTTCAATCAGGTTTTCCTACTTTCTGTAATGCAAATCGTGTGTGCTGATAGTTGTTATTACGAAGGGGTTCATCCCGTAGGTGTAATGGAGGAATAAAGACATACTCATTGACCCGAAAAGAATAGTGGTTGAAATGTGATTTATATGTTTTCAGATGCAACAAGAACACACGTTGTCTAAAAACTACGTCCTGTTGGTGAACGAGATTTCCGTAGATGATATTCTCGAAGACCTGATGTACGTTTTGTCCGTCAGACAGAGAGTATTCGTTGCCCAACAACCAACCAGAAAAAGTCGAGCAAGAGCCCTATTAGAACTTTTGCCCGAGAAGGGTCAGAGAGGGATTCAAGCTTTGTGTCAAGCGTTACTGTCCCGCGGTAGGGACGACCTGGTCTCAGTGATAACAGACCCCGACAAAGAAGACATGGAAGTTTGTTTTCCCGATCATTTCCGTTTCAAATTTGGTGGTGGGACGTATCTTATCGTAGAAACAGAAGGTGTCACATTAAAGAAAGGAACAATGAACGTATATTTCCCCATGATGAGATGGAAACGTCTTGGATACATAATGGACGATTTAGACGAGGTCGTACAGTACATGTGTCACAACCGATACGCCTCGCTTCACAGGCATTTAGGAGGTAACCTGTACGTGAGTGCCGAGAGCCCCGAAAGAGTGATACATTTCCGTTATTATTGGTTATCTCCTCTGGACGATAAAATATACCCAACACCTCAAGGGATAGAGCTGAACTTTGATCAATATGAAAAACTCAAGGACGTGGATTCTATTTTATCCACGCTGATTCCGAACAGTCAGCGTGTTTTACCGTGTGAATTTACACACCAAAATGTCGAAGGTGCAATGTATTGTAGTGAATGTAATCCGAACGGACTATTTTGATTTCTATGTGTGTTTTTTCATTGACAGATATGGCTGAAGAATCTGTGTTTAAGAGAACACATCAATTGTACATGTTGGAATTTGCAAGGCACGTGAAAAGTAAAGTCGAGGAACTGACCACCAAATACTGTTATGGTTGTGAAATAGACCACCCCAGTCAAACCCACCACAGCTGTTTAATGGTATCACCCATGGAAAATTTTTATTTGTACGGTGAAGAAGCGTTTGAAGAAGCCGTAGAAAAAAGACACAATTCTCGTTTGGATGAACAGCGTGTGTAGTGCCCAAATAAGTCACGATGTGAAATATGGATTTTTAAATCTGTTGTTAAATAAAGAGATTGTTCCCGAGAAGACTCAAATTTTTTCTGTGATAGAAACCATGATAAAAGCTGAATATTGAATGTGTGAATAAAATTGCTATATCTCTCATGTATTTTTTAAATAACAAGTAACGCAAATGACATTTTTCAATCTCTATTGATGAAATGATCCACAAAAATCTGTACTGTGTCCGTTGCTTCTCTGGGGTCCTTCAGCGAGTCCGTGATGTTGGTCATGGAATATCCTCTGCATCGATGAATCAGGTAATAAATGCAATGTTGTCCGCACACCGTGCTCCCTTCTTCTTGTACTCTGACTGTGTTGTAAGTCCAGGTGCGACAATGTTTATTCAGGAAAGTCAAATATGCGACTTGATGGGGCGGTAGTCCCGACGGGTCGTAGTATTCTCCCCTGGAATTGGCGTCAATGTACATGGCAACCCAATGTTCTCCGCTCTGCGTGTCCGAGTCCGTGTTTCCCACCAGTGCCGAAGGTACGTTCAATCTTCTGGGTAATCTGTTTCTGGCGTGCACCCCTTTAAACACGTTTCTGGTTGCGGGGTCATTTTTCAGAACGTCTTCTATTTCTTGAGTGTTCATTTAGGCGCTGTAGTCAAACAAGAATTGTCTGTTCCTGTCAATTTCTTTGACGTTGTCAAATTCGGCATACAAAATCACGTTGACGGTGGCTCGGAGTGCTTCTGCAAAATGAATCTCCAAGCGTAAATTTCCTTGTTTTATGAGCTTGAACGTTCCCACTTCTGACATGTCGGGGGTGAGATCGAATCCAAACAATGTGTATCCTTTTCCAAAATCTTCCCTTGAAATGGTATTTCCTTCGTCCTGGAACATCTTCCCCGTGCTGGTATAGAGCCCCATGTAACTCCTGATGTATCCATCACTGGTAAAGTCTGGCTGTAGGGGTTTGCTGGGAATCTGTTTTCCATCCACATTTAAGGCCAGGACGTTGATCTTGTAATGTTTGAAATTGAACGGATTTTGAGTGATGGTCCCGTTCAAAGCGGTACTATCCACACATCCAATGACCAATCTCTTGGGCATCTGTCCTAGAAACACGTTATCTTGTACGTAATTGGTGTTTCCTCTTGGTACGGTGTCTACTTTGACTTCCACTCTGCGAATGGGGTATTTGCTGCTGGTTTTTTCCAAGGCTTTTACGTGTCCCATTCTGACGGCGGGACTGAGTTGTACTTTTCTGACAAAGAGGCTGATGTCCTTGATCTTGATTTTGAAGGCGTCTGTATCTCCCATCAGGGCAAATACGTCTCTGCTTCTTCTCAGTTTTATTTTCATTTCCACTTGATTCAACAGGTATTTTTCTTGACAAAACAGATCCAGGTGTAGTTTACCCATCATCTGCACGGTCTTGCTCTCTGCGATCAATGATTTTCTTTCTTTGAATCCTTTGTTTTCTTCGTCTTTTCTGCTCTCCAAATGTCCGGGGGTGTCTTTGTACCACATGACCCCTGTCAACTGCGACTCTTTTTCGGCCGGTCCATAGCTAAGCACGGTTTCCAGGTAAGCTCTGTACGGGTACATGCTAGTTGGAGGGGATACCAGCTTTTCGTTGAGAATGACACTCACGTCGCTAAACAAGGAGTGCATCCACAAGTTGACGGGTCCCACGTCGGAATCTCCGGCCAGGTTAGATCCATCTGCTTTGACGATCTGTGCTTCCAAGAACAAGTGGGTAATGGACAAATCAATGTAATCTTCTCCGGCCCCGCTCACCACGAATTCGTATGGGCCTTGATCCGTCACGGTCGAAGTCAACCCCTTTTGTTCCCAATATCCGTGTCCCACGCTGGTCTGGGTGGGTGGAACTCCGAACAAGTCCAGTTCCGATTTGGTAAATTCGCGCGACTGCGGGTGGACGAGAACCATCATCCAAAGATGTCTCTCGATGTGTTCCGTTGCCCGGTCTGACGACGTCTGGTTCTTTTCTTGCGTGCGGTTCCTTTTATAGTCATTTCTCCGGGAGGTCCAGAGCGGGCCAGAGCTCTCTGTAACATCTGTTGTCCGGTGTTTTTCAATCTGGTTTTGGCGGCCTGTTTCAGATTCTTTCCTTGAACCACGTGTCCTGCGATGCTGAGTCCCGTTTTCAGGGCCTCGCGGCCCAAGGTTTTGGCTCCACTCTTCAGTAAGGACATGGCCGCCTTAAACAGACCTCCGAATATGCTTCCAAGACCGTGACCTCTCTGAAATCGACCCCCGGCGTACACGGGGTATCCGTGCCCCGCTTGGCGGAGGTAATAATCGTGGAAATATCTTCCGTCGCTTCTGTAGGGTGGTCTCATTCTAAATACGTCTTCTTCTTTCTGCAATGAAGTCTCACCACCACTCGTCCTCGTTCAAATGGCACTTTCTTTCCCGTGTCGTCCCTTATATCTATCTGTATGTCCTGGAACTGCCGCTGTGTTAGAGTGCAGTACTGTATGGGGTCAAAAGTGCTCGCTCTCATCTCTCCGTCTCTGCCCGACACAGGTACTATTCTCAATAAGGGAACCATGGCGTCCCCCACCATCCTTGGTTCTATTAGAGGGCAATACAGATACAGAGAATGGAGTCCTTGGTGAACGTCCGATACGTAGGGCGCTTCGTGCGTTCCAGCTCCCAATATAAGATTATCGAATCCAAGGAGCAGCTTTAACAAGGGACTGATGAACACTTCCGATATGTCTCTGACCCGTATTTTGACTTTGTGGTTCACTTCCCATGGAAAACACTTTTCTCATCTTATCGTTTTGGTGTCTCATGTTTTCGATCTCCTTGACGATTCTTCTCGGGTTTGCGTAATAACCTTCTGGTAATACAAACATATGTTTCTCTGTGTTTGTTCGTAAACTGTATCCATCCTTCGTCTTTACGCATGTTGTACCAACTGTGTGGGTACTGTATTTCGGCGAGTCCTATCTCCCACGTCCCGTCCAGATCCAACATCTGCGGCAATCGGGTGGTGAAACTCGCCACAGTGTTGTCCGGGTAATAGTCCATGGAACTGTTACTGGGTAAGGTCAGATAAAACATGCTTCTGTTTGATGGTCGGGTTCGGTAGCAAGTAACCAAAACAACTGCTCAATAAGGCCGTCCACAAATTGCTGTTGGCGTCTCCGACCGTCAAGTTGTATATGTTGACTACGATGACGGTGTATAGAATCAACACCTGACAAAGAAACACGATCTCCGATCTGGGTATCTTCTTTCCAAAGGCGATCCAAGACGATCTGCTGTCCGTGTCGTTCGGTGCCATCAGTAAGACTGACGTCATTTGGGTAGTGTCGCTCTCTTTTGTAAGTCCGACTTGAAGATCCAACTGTTGAATGTGTCCGGATATCCCAACCATTTCACCAGGTACTGTACGCGCCGCCCCTTCTTTCTCTTCTTCAGAACGGTTTCTATTTTGTAGACGTCGTCCGTCTTGATGACTTTCTGTAATTCTTCTGAATAAAACGTTCCCTCCAATTCTTCCCCGTGGTCGTCCTTGACCACGTAAACGGGTGGTCTGGTTTCGATACAGCGAACCACCGTAAACAACTCTTCCGTCCAGTTGGGTAGGTACCCCTTTTTAAACGTTCTCTTGGCTTTACTCAATCTAACTTTATCCCCCCGGCTGGAATCTACATTTCTTAGTAGGGCCGCTCCTGCCGTACAGTCTCTTGGCTACTTTAGTTTGGTTTGACCACGTGACTTCTGCCGGGGGTAATCCGATGGTTCTGTGTGGGGTTGTGTTGTAAGAATCCACCAAATCTTGCAAGACGGGTAAGTAGGTTAGAGTTTCTCGATGGGTGAAATATTTCCATATCTTAGTCTTTAACGTTCGATTGAACCGCTCTACTATGCTGGCTTTCGTCTCCTCGTTGTGGGTGGTGAAAAAAATGGACGTCGTTCTCCCGCAGAAACTTCTGGAAAACTCGGTTAGTGAATTCGGTTCCCTTGTCTGTTTGTAAACGGACGGGTATACGCCCCGACTTGAAGATGGTAGTAAAAGCGGCCACCAAGCTCTTTCCTGTCTTGTCTTTCAACGGAATCAACCATGCGTATCTGGATAAGACGTCCAAGCAGGTTAATAGATATTTGTATCCTTTGTTGTAAGAGGCTATTCTACCCACGTCCACTAGATCCGCCTGCCATTGGTGGTCTTTTCCACACACCACAACTTTACGTCTGGGAAATTTTCTTCTGATCGGTTTGTGTAAGGTATCAGGGTCTTGGGTCTGCAAACATTCTCTTACTTCTTTGCGGGTGTATCCTTTGGGTTTGAATTTGTTCAACCATCCGTAGCTTCCGGGAGCGGATAGGTTGTAATACTGCAACTCCATCATGCGTACTGACGGTCTTTGGAATCGGCTCGGGTTTTTAATAGGGTGACCAAGGCTTTCCCCTCGGTGTCGAAAACTCTGGTGACCTTGGTTGCGCTGTTCTCCAGGGAACTCTCTGCGTTCTCTGCCAACGGTTCGATGCTGGTGTTTTGGATTGCCGTATGTAATTCCATCTGTCTTGGTGTCCTATGAGATCTTGTGGTACGTTTGCTTCTCTCAGGGCGTCCCCGAACGTTTCCCATCCTTCCGGGTTAAATCTTTTCCTCTTTCTCAATACGTCGTTGACCAGATCCACCACGTGACTTCCCCTCACGGTGCTTCCTTTGTATTGTAATTCCCCCTTCTCGTTCCAAGCGATGTCTGGACTGGCTTTCATTTTTTTCAACAACAGTGCTGCTTTTGCTCCTAGAGTCTGGGACACGCTGTCCATTATTTACTGGTCCATTGGGTCTTCGTTCGCAGGAGTCGGTTGATTTGTTTGTGGTAAATTTGGCTGCACTGTGGGGGTAGGTCTGTAATCGTCTAATACGTTTCTGTATCTAAACAAGGCCTGATCGTGGAGTTTCAGACGTTCGTCTACCGGGACGTCTACTCTATCCAGTACTTCCTTCATCTCTCTGTCCAACGTATCCATGACCTGTACCCTCTGCTCCACGGGTGGTTTGGGTCTTTGTTGCAAGTGGTTGGTGTGGATTAAATGTACGGTCCTCATTGGAATAGTTTGGATATCAACGGTGCAACCACGGAAGCGAGCGGTGCTAGTAAAGATCCGAAAAAACCTCCTTTCTGTAAAACGGCTCTCTTCTTTTGTAGACTGACCGACTTTTTAGCCAGGGTCCTCAAACCGGTCTCGTGTTTCCTGAGCTTGGTCTTCTGCGCTTGGGTCAGATGTACGTTCCCCTTCAAAATGTTGTGGACACACTCGCACAGACAGTCCACCAAACTGCGGTCGGCTTTGGCGATGATTTGTTTACTGATGCAGGGTTTGGCTTTCTGTAGATACAACAAATCGTTGGCGTGTTTTCGCGAAGATACCACGTTACCACAGCGGCGTCTCGATCACGACTGACGTCGAGACGTCTTCGCGTCCTTATTTATTCGTCCAAATATACGGTTTGTGTTTCGTCCGGGAAGATGCGACTTCTCAATCTGAGTCTGTCAGGGGTCTGTTGTTTAATGTCTACGAACAAGTAACCGTGAGGTTCGGATGTGGCTGCGGCAAATGCCTGTAACATGTACGAAGAATTTCTGGGAAACATTTGTTGAGCCATGCTGTAAATCTGCGACACGTCTCTGGGATTTTTAAACAGCACCATGTAGTGCGCATTCAAACTGATGGTTCTTTGGTGTTTTCCTTTGTGAAAGAGATTCTGCACGATGTATATCACGCTGATGTTTCTATGGTGACTCTTCTTGGTGAAAAGGGAGCCTACTCTGTCGTCCGTCTCTGCCATCAAGTCTTCGATGATGATGAGAGTTCTCTGCTCTGGGTCCAACGTGTCCAAGTTTGGTAGTCCCGCTCGAAATTCAACACCTCGCACGGTCTCGTACAATGGCTGGTACTCTCCGTAACACCACAAGATGCGATCCGGTACCGGTGACATCATGTATGCAATGTTTTCAACGAATCTTTTAACGAAGACCGACTTTCCACTCCCGGTTGGCCCAGAAATGAAAATGGTAAAAGGATGTATCCATGGCATGAAGTGGTTTGGGTCCAGTCCGTCTGCACATACAAAGTAATCGGGGTCTTTGGTGGGCGCGATCCAGAAATGTTTGTCGTCCTGCTTTGGTATAGTGTGTTGCAGTTCTTGATTTCGATTGATTGAATCATTTGGTTTTGACTGCGTATGGTTTTGATCCTTGTGTTTAGTTCGGAAATGTCTTAACAAGTTATCATTTCTGGAAAAGGTTGTTGGACACATTGAACATGTTATCCGTTCCATTGTCACTTGCATTCTGGTGTTGCATTTTACTTTCTTGGTAATTTATACCTGAAAAACATGTGGGATTAAAGAAGGGTAGGAGGAGGAAAATGTTTAAAGAGGATAGAGGAGGAGGGGTCTTAAGTGTACAGGAGGAGGAGGAGGAGGTATAGGATCCTAATCGGAGGAGGGTCCCCAAGGGGAAGGAGGGAGGGAGGGTCTTAAGGGGAGAAGAGGAGGAGGAAGAAAGTATAGAGGAGGAGGAGGGAGGGGCCTTAAGGGAAGTAGGACAGAGAGGTAACTAGAGGTCCGGCGTAATAAGACCAAACTCATTTTCAGTTTTACTTTTATTTTACATCAAAGTTTGATACACGGGAATTAATTGTCTCAATTCTGGTTCTCTTTGCTCCAGTACTGGTATCATTTTCTTCAGTTCTCTCCATTCTCCACTGTGCAGGGCTACGCCAGTCTTGGTGGGGCGGTAAGTCCATTCACCTCTGGGAATCCAATGTCTTCTGATGTTGACGCATGCGTACGGTGCCTTCAAGGTGACGTAAACGTCGTCCCCAATGTGATATCTCCAATCCACGGGCTCGCAGTTATTGATTCTGCCCATCAAATCGTCTATGACTTCACGCATGTTGCACAAGGCTTTCCATTGCTCCAAACGTAGGCTCACACCTCGCTTCGTGGGTATGTTCCCCTCTATCCAGTGTCTTAAGTCTATTCTTTTTGACCCCTGCCATTCTTTAAACTCTAAATACAACAGATTTCCCAAATGTATCAGGAGTGGTTGTATGGTCTCTGGTACGAGGTCCGCCTGGGTCTGTTCACTTTGCGCAATTTGACTGATCTCTGCTGCTAAACGTATGATATCTTCTGCCTTTACACTTTCGAGCTTCTCCGGACAATCCATCTCACTTGCCATGTCGTTTTCTCGTAGCAATCTGTCGTGGTATGTTTAAAGTTGAACGTGCACTCGTTTTTTATAGTTACTGAATTATGTATCCATGGCTCTGATTGGTTCGTTTATTTTGTAAGGAGGCTTCGGATTGGCTCTTTTTCTCGTGTTTTGATTGGTTGGTTTGTGTCCAACCGAGCCCGCCGATTGGTTAGTTTTCCTGTGATCTGATTGGTTCACGGAATCCCACTCCTTGATACCCAGTTCACGCCAGTGCTCGGTGATATATCTGCCATAGGTCCCCGGCCCTATGTGGGTATAGGTGACACAGACGTGTGGTGTACACGTACAGAACCACAATGCGACCTGCATTAACAATTCCATCCTCAAACAGGGTCTCGGCAACCCTTTCAAAGATCCTAACAACTTGCTGATCCATCTCCAAATGAAACCAAACCTTCCAAACTCTAACCTTTATTATGTCACCCCCCCTCGACATCAAACTTTTGGGTGGTTATCTCCCATCGCCATCTACATCTTTTGTCTCATATAAAGTCTCATTGACATCTACCCCTCATCGCTCTTGACAGGTACGCCATAACCTTTCGGCTCCCCACCGACATTTACACCTTTTGTCTCATTGACATTTACACCTTTTGTCTCATATAAAGTCTCATTGACATTGACTCCATATCCCAAACGACCTACCTTTTGGTCCTCTGTATGTCTTCTTTTTGTCTCATTGACATTTACCCAGTTAGTTGCTTACTCCAAATAATTAGCTCATGTTCATTTAGACCCATCAACATGTTCTTCTTCGGTATGATTCTTGTGTGTTTTTGAATTGTTATTTCATGTATTTTTACTCAATATCAATTAATCTATAATATCTCAATTCAGTATCATATACATTTTAACCAAATGAAACACATAATATCTAGTTTGATAATCATATTTTCAAAAAAAAGTAAAAACAAAATATTTACAATAAATACACAATTAAAAATACAATTATTTATGGTTTCAAATTAAAGTCACCTGCAAATAACAAACACCATAATTAGGTATGAAAAAGTCATTTGAAATTTTAAACACGATATGGAATATATAAATTAAAGTCTCTGGTATGAAAAAGTCACTTGAAAATTAAACACTTATTAAAGTTTTTTTGGGGGGTATAAAAAACGGTTTATATCAATTAAAGTCACTTGAAAATTAAACACCATATTAATGTCTTTAGATATGAAAAAAAAAAAAAAACGGTATATACAAATTTAAAGTCTCTATCACAGTTCGTTATCGCAGGTAAGTTTATCACAGTTAGATGTCCAACGGGATTGTGGATACACCGTCCTCTAAAACCTTTCTCTTTAGGTAAAAATATGAAAAGGCATCCCGGACCTGTTCGTATGTCAGCATACGGTTATCAACGGAACGGAAACCCCTGTTGACACCACTGCCGTTGACTTGTTGCCTCAGAACGTTGAGATATTTCTCCTTGGTGACGTCGTTGGTTTTTCTGTTGATCCCTTTGCAGCTGAATTTATCTTCAGAGCCAAAACAATAATAGGTCTTGCTGCAAAGGGCGACGATTCCATCTCCAAGGTATTCGGTTTTGAAGAAACCGGGAGTACGCTTATCGTACGCTGCATGTTCTGGTGTGTCATCTCCAGGAAACCATAAGTGTTTCTCATTTTCATACCGTTGACGTAGTTCCGGTCGAATGACTTTTTCTAGCGACTCAGCGGAAAGAGCCATGTAAGCACTGTCTGTGTCCATGGAGCAGTACTGGAAGTCTCTTCGGTCCACAAAGACGTCCATAAAATCATAATAAAATTCCAGCATCCGCAGCTTTGCATACTGATAAACTAAACATCCAATATGCAGAGGTAGATTCAAGTTGATGGTAGATTTTGCCAGTTCCACCTCAAAACAGTTGTCATCTAGTTGATTACATTGACGGAAATACGGGCTGTTAATACAATTGGAGATAGTGCGGGCTGTACCATAACAGATGTGTTTATGTTTCTCTTGGTTTGTTACTGTTGTACCATACGAAGAGTTGCCTTCTAATTTTTTGGTTTCGGCTAATATTTTCAAGTCCGGATCGGCATCCCCGGCTCTACGGGCATCACTGACATCGTCTCCAAAAGATTTAAAACATGTAGACGGTGAGTATTCCACCACTTGGTGTATTTTGGAAACCTTCAGATCGTGCTGCAAATACCATTTCAATAACGGTGTAATGATCAATATTTTGGTCCCAAACATACTTCCTATTAAGCTTCTGCGGGGCTGTTTCATGACTCCATGTTTATCGGCGAAATCTTTCATAAAAGGACCAATATCTTCTTTGGATATCTCTGAATTCTTAAATATCGGTGGCATTTCGCTGAATTTATTCTTCAGGTCATCTGGGACGTGAATATCCACTTCGACGAAACCAAATATCTTGTCGTTCTTGACACGGTAAAACACGCTGACTGTTCGGAATCAGCGTGGATAAAATAGAATCCACGTCCTTGAGTTTTTCATATTGATCAAAGTTCAGCTCTACCCCTTGAGGTGTTGGGTATATTTTACCGTCCAGAGGAGATAACCAATAATAACGGAAATGTATCACTCTTTCGGGGCTCTCGGCACTCACGTACAGGTTACCTCCTAAATGCCTGTGAAGCGAGGCGTATCGGTTGTGACACATGTACTGTACGACCTCGTCTAAATCGTCCATTATGTATCCAAGACGTTTCCATCTCATCATGGGGAAATATACGTTCATTGTTCCTTTCTTTAATGTGACACCTTCTGTTTCTACGATAAGATACGTCCCACCACCCAATTTGAAACGGGAATGATCGGGAAAACAAACTTCCATGTCTTCTTTGTCGGGTTCTGTTATCACTGAGACCAGGTCGTCCCTACCGCGGGACAGTAACGCTTGACACAAAGCTTGAATCCCTCTCTGACCCATCTCGGGCAAAAGTTCTAATAGGGCTCTTGCTCGACTTTTTCTGGTTGGTTGTTGGGCAACGAATGCTCTCTGTCTGACGGACAAAACGTACATCAGGTCTTCGAGAATATCATCTACGGGAATCTCGTTCACCAACAGGACGTAGTTTTTAGACAACGTGTGTTCTTGTTGCATCTGAAAACATATAAATCACATTTCAACCACTATTCTTTTCGGGTCAATGAGTATGTCTTTATTCCTCCATTACACCTACGGGATGAACCCCTTCGTAATAACAACTATCAGCACACAAGATTTGCATTACAGAAAGTAGGAAAACCTGATTGAAGTTTTCGAACAATTTATGAACTTCTGTTATTTTCTTGTTTAATAACTGTAAGCGAACTTGCTTTTCACAGTCTGAGAAGATTTCAGAGTTTTTGGTTTCATCAAATATTTTTGTTAATTTATCCAAAGTTAGCATCACTTTACCTTGCACGTAATCGAGCCAACATGTACAAAGTTCGACCATTTCAGTACGGACCTCTCCATGGGTGAGCAAAAGCATTACGGCCCTAATTGTAGACCCTATTTTCTCTATATTAGCATCGAGGTCTCTTAATATTTTTAATGTGCTGGCTATAAGTTCAGATATTTCTTTTTCATGGTTACGAAATGTTTTAATCTCTTTGTACATAGGAGAGTCTAGTGTTTCAGTAATCTCATTAATTGCCTCAATACAAATGTATGACCGTTCGATAAAATCATTAACAATGCGAAGCATTTCTGCTTACCTTCAAATACAGGAAACATGAAATCCAAGATATAAACAAAGTCCACAATTCAGCTAAAACACGTCTGATCGCTTTGAAAACCGCTGTTGAAATGGCGCTTTCCAATTTCAAAATTACCTGTGTTTGTTTTGTAACGACGGGTCTCATTGGTCCGCTCAACCTCGTGACTATTTAGAACCGGAGGGAAAGGTTTCCATTGGTCCGTTTCAAACATGTTTGGACTTGAAATAGAGCGGCAACGTTCCCATTGGTCCGTTTCAAACATGTTTGGACTTGAAATAGGGCGGCAACGTTCCCATTGGTCCGTTTTGAATATTTGAAATTCAAATCTGGCGGGAAACGTTCTCATTGGTCCGCTTGGAGTGTCGTCACTTCCGATGACGTATTCTTCCGGTGACGTCACTTCCGGTGACGTCACTTCCGGTGACGTCATTTCCGGATGACGTCACTTCCGGTCACGTGACTCTCCGTAATCCTCCTAATCCTCGTCAAATGCGACTCATCTCGTGCATCTCCTACTACTTTTGAGGGAAAAGGATTTAATTTCATGGTCCACTGACACTGATTGAATTTAGGTCAGAGTTCATATCTTAGGTACTATAAGAGATAGTATCATGTTATCTTGCATGCAGATGTCTCTAAGAAAGAAAACAAAATTAAACAAGAGTTTGTTCGTCACTGTGACCTACATTTCATGGTTCAATGATTGGTTAAAGTTAAGGTCAGAGCTTATATTTCGTGTACTATAAAAGTACAATAACACATTTCCAAGACATACACTCTACTTGACCTAATTTGGCGGCGAATTGATGCTTTGCATCAATTTTTAACTTGTTCTAATTTGATTCAACAGCAAGTTCGAAATAGTTGCCGTTTTAGGGCAACAATTACCATAAACTGAATCCAAAATAATTAGCGATATAGGAGAAAAGAGGATTTGATAAACATTTTGTGAACGCATGTAATAGAAAAAAAAACTGCTATTAACATAATTCTTTACGCCCTTTCGAATTCAAATAGGTCAAGATGTTAAGCTTGCTCTTGAAAGAAAAACACTTTCCAAATTTCAACGTTTTCTTTGTGTTTTTTGCCTAAATAACTATTTGATGACAGCAATTATTGCTTTGACTAGACGTCCAAAAATTCAGCTATACACATTATATGTCCATAGTAGGTACAACATGTCTGTTTTTTTTTCTTTTTTGTTTTGTTTTGTTTTGTTTTTTTGTTTTGTTTTTGTTTTTTTGTTTTTTGCATGTATAATCAGTAATGTCAAAACCGTAACATTTTGTGTACGTATGAAAAACTATATGTAAAATGGCGTTAAAATACATATTTGTAGACAAGGTTCTTGAGGGTTACTTTGCGTACCACTAAATAGAGACTCTCAAAGCCTGTATCGCTGATCTGGTCCATTGCAGACATAGACAGTCCAAATAATCTCAGTCTGAAGTTGTCTCACTAATTCGGGTATTTTGTTATTTCTATTAAGTTTATAGATCTCGATTTAATATGAGTAAATTATAAATTATTTTTCTTGGTGGCGGGCATCTCGGATCTGACGTGGACTATCTGGATGCATTTTTCAAATAGGGCAAACTAAGAACAACTGCGACCAAGTTTTGTTTCAATAGGAAAAGCAGTTTTAGAGGGGAAGATAATAAAATGTGTTTACCTATAGGGTGCAATGTTAAACTTGGTTCTTATTGGCGACCTTCTTGGATCCCGAACACATGACATTTTACTTAAAAGAAACCACCAAAGGAATGTTGTGACATATTTGGATCTCTGTTGATTAAGAGGATATTTGACTGCTTTTCAATAGTGGTCAGTGACAAATAATGACCATGCACCCCCCCCCACCCCCCTACCCCACCCCCCACACCATGGCGCCCAACTTGGATCTGTTTGGCTCCGGACTGCCCGGACATAAATTTCAAAGAGGGCAAGATAAGGATAGTTGTGATCTAGTATTGTTTCAATTTGCTCAGTAGTTTCAAGGGAGGAGAATTGGCATACACTCCTGAAGAGGCTGCAAGAATTATTACTTGACTTCCAATCTTTACTAAAACTGAAACTATTGATAGGGAAATTGGCTGGTATCAGTGGTAGAGAGAGATCAATTGTTGGCTGAACCGCTCACGGTTCAGCCATACTTTATCTGTCATTAATTCTTCTTGCACATGGCTAACTTGAGAAAGAAAGAATCAAATACGGAAAGGACTTGAACTGATACGGAATTAACTGTTCTCTTGAAGGGGGCGCTACACTATTTCAATACGCCAATTTTTGACAGAGTGCGAAAATAGTACTATAAAATATAGTGCCTTTAATTTGTATTGATTCCAGCGAATTGATACATGTTATAATCAACAAGAGCATAGAATATTACTAGGTGAATGATAGGGAGCACAGAACAGTTGAGAAAACATGTTTAACTTGCGTAACCAGTTAGAACGGATCGAATGAAATAAGACCAAAAACCGAAAATTCTCTGTTGCGACTATGTACAAAATTAACCGGAACGTTTCAATTGAATTTTTTTTTTCTTATTTGCTACACAACATATGGCTTAAATGTATTTATTTTGTAGTGTTGGTGATCTTTTAACGGAATAACAAGTTCCCGCACCTGGGAAAATTCATTTCTATTTTATGTGAATTTTTGAAATCACGGAATTTAACATAGGAGTCAATGGGAGGCCGTAATAGTGGTGTGCCTCCTTGAGACTTATCTAGAGTTTGGAAATTAAATCACCTGTAATATATAGTCATGGGCTAATTGCACTAATCTATTAATCAAGGTTCATAAAATATATATTTATGTACAATGCTACTTATCAAAGGTTGGCCATAATGTTGTAATTGTTTTATCCTCTAAATATAAAATTACTGTAAAAAATAAAATGGTTTATATATAATAGAATTATATGTTATAGCAATATAATTTGATAATAAAGATAAATATTCGTTTTAAAGCAAAATAAGTAATTGTAATTATTATGTTATCGTATTTAAATAAAACATGAATATGTAAAAATCATAAGAAGTATAATCCTTAATTGTTTTCTTCCAATTAATTTGATATATAATTTTTACTCAGATATAATATTCTGTTGGTATTGATCAAACTCGAATTTAAATAAAAAACTGTAATTGTTTTTATTTATTTTGTTATTTTTTATGCATAATTTCAGTCTTTCTTGCATAGATTTTTTTTTTGGTTTATACTTTAAGCAAAGGGTGGTGAATGATGCAAGGCTTCAGTTTTAATACCAAAAAATGCTTTGCGATTGCATTATGCGCTGTATTGATATGGAGCAGGTCGGATCATCATAAAATAGTATGTTTCTTCTCAAGACTGTTGAATTAAGGAGCGCATCACTTTTTCGCAAATTTTCAAATGTTAATTATTACGTTCCCGCAAATAAAAAGTTTATGTTTCCGGAAATTTTCATGCATTTCGTTAATCAGATAGCTTTCATTACTATTTCAATATGATTTCAAAAGGCTAAATAAATTTAACAAAAAATGGGCCGTGTTATCGAAAGTATCTTAAAATTTGTCCTAAGACATATCTTACGACGAAAATTAGGACCATCTTAGGACTGTTTCATAACATATCTTAGGGTGCACGTCGAAGTTGTCCTAAGACCATCTTAGTAAAGATGTCCTAACTTTGGCCTTAAGTGCTGTTTTTATCATTGATTAAATTAGGAAAACAAATGTTTAGTGGCATTTTAATGGCAGGAATGGACAGATATTATTTCAAAAATATTTTAGAAAATTAATGACATCTTTTATGAATACTAAACAATTAACTGCAATTAGATTTAACAACATGTAGCAGCATTTTACTGATATATAAAAATGCAAATTATGAAAAATATACGTGTTTTTGATTTTAACACTTTAATCTGATATTCTTCATTGAAATCGCTATTCTTATGAAGAGAAATAAACAGGCAAGATGATTTTAAATGGTCAATATCCAACAGGACGAACAATGACGAAAGAAAATCTCGTGCGTAATTGTTACACGAGGAATAAAAATCTTTGAACGTATCAGATTTGAACCGTAAAATGTAAAAAAAGGTATGTTTCATGGGTAACATACAATTAAGTTACATTTTCATGGAGAAAAACAAACAATTTGGTCAATTCTATAAGTTAAGACAGACTTTAGACACCTCCACTGCAGTCCTAAAGTTAGGATAAATTTTGAGATGTATCCTAAGTTAGGGGATGTTCGATGAACCCACTAATGACTAAGATTTGTCTTAAGATGGTCTTAGGACATGTCTTAGTCCTTAGACACCTTCGATGACATGAGTCATGATCGTCAAAGTTGTGCATGAATGTACTGAGTGGATCCACACTATTGGGATTAGTTTTAATGAGACTTCACTAATAAATCCAGTTAAAATTTTGAATGTGTTCACCCTAGTATTTTATATAAGTATGAGGTTAACATATAATGGTCAGATATGTTTCCCTTTTTGATCCACAAAATCAAAGTTCTGATAAAAGTATCAAAACAATAAATATTTGTGGGTTATGATAGTACTTGTTTCATGTTTTTGATACTTTTGCACAAAAAATATTGCGAATGTCACGAGTTCAAAGATAGAAAAAAGGTTTCACTGTCGAAATTTATTGGACCATGTAGCGGTAGTCTTTATTTTTTTTAAATTGTATAAGCTTAAAATTGTAGATATAAAGTCGCAAAATATTTAACAATGGTAAGATACTTCTTTTGCAGAAACGTATTTTTTTTTCTTATATTTTTTTTCCGGAAACGTAATATCTTTTCTTCCGGAAACGTAATGCCAATTTGCGGAAATGCAAAACGTCGGAATTAGGATTATTTTTGTTTTGGGCTTTATGATCCAACCAGTTTCAGAATAAGGTGCCAGAGGGGGATTCTTTGTGTATTTGCACATAAAAAGATTATATGGTGCATTTTATAAAGAAACTCCCTAACAAAATACAGATAGAAAAAAGAAGGGAAACGGGGAATGTGTCAAAGAGACAACGACCCAAAGGGGAGTAATAACAACTCAAAGCCACCATAACATCTTCAATGAACTTTGAGAAAATAGCATATTCAGTAATCATTTTTGTATCCGTTAACATTTCCATACAGCTTCTTTGGAGCAAAAGGTCAAAATACCAGATTTTTCTTTTAAATACCTGATTATTTTTTTAAATAAAATTTATGTATAATATGTTTCTTTTGATTTCTTTTGACATTCTTGACTCAAGCTTTTGGTACTATTTAGATGTGTCTAGTTCTTTTTGTTACTCTTTTAAAATGACAAACTGCTGTCGAGATTTTACTTTATAAGAGTCCTTTAGATTGGAACATTTGATTGCCGGTGATTGCCTGTGGTTACAATTTATTTTATTTGTTTATTCATTTTTTTGCAGGCCAGATTATTTTTTACCCATATACAATATGAAAGGAAAATTTGCTGAGCAAGGCTTTTTAATTGACAGGATAAGACACAGATCAGCTTATTTTTTCAACCAAGGTGCTGGTCGCAGAATTTAGTCCGACAAAATTCAGGGCCAGAAATTAAAACAAAAACCAAGCCACTTCCTGAAAATCCAATGGTCCATGCCTTATTGGTTGTTTTGGCGCAGGCATTTGATATTTTTCAATTTAGAAATTAAAACCAATTCAATAAACCTGTCCCAATTCACGGTTTGTGACGTAAATATCTTTTGTCAGAATCTGTGTAAAACAAAGAAACAATAAGCAACGAAGGGATATGGAGTAAATGTACATGAGACAAAGTCTCCACAAATTCATGGTAAAATAAAACAATGGGCAACGCTTTTATTGTTGTTCTTCATCTTGAAATGTCTTTTTGAAATTAAACATACAAATATCCATATACAGTGTAGCATTTTGTCATCTTTTTAAAAAGGAACTGTCAGTCGAAGATAAAGAAGCAAACAATGAATTAGTCACAGCATCACAACTTTTTAAAGTTAGGGAGACAAATTTATTAAATCGACCCTATAATGAAACAATGGGACCAGATCAAATTCTTAATTTCACGAAGGTGTCCTGCTCTATCAGATTTTTCTCTATTCAGATTTAAATAAAGTTTCTTTGCAGTCCCACTGTTGTAAATCCCAGCAATATGACTCTGGATTTAGCACAAACGTTCATTTATATTTTAAGTATTGGTGCTGTGAATGTTTTTATTGCTGTCCTGAAACGCTTAACTAACATAACTCAATAATTCAATCATGTAAAAAACCACAGGACAATTAATAATATAGTGCCAAAAAAGTTTCTTATAATGAACCTTTTAATTATTTAACTTGGACAGAGACTAAGGAATATACGAGGGTTGTCCGTAAAGTTCGTGGACAAGGATAAATAAAAAGAAAAGCAGCGTTTTATATATTTATATTTTGCATATTCGTGACCCTTAAGCTTATATGAATTTGGATATATAAAAGTTGATCAAATTATGCCTGCAAAACTGTATTTTTTTTTATCTATTACCACTGGGCCAATGCCTCCGCTAGTGGACTGTTGGTCCCCGAGGATATTCACCAACCCAGTAGCCAGCATTTTGGTGCTGGCCCGAAAACCTATTTATTTGGAAAATTGGGGAAATAACAAAATTACCGAACAGAGTGAGCAAGAGCCGAAGTCCATCAGACAAAAAGACAAATCATGTGGAAACCACCAGCAAAATTGTCGACCACAATGGTCCTGACTTGGTACAGGCATTTCAAAAGAAATGGTGAGTTTAACCGGTTTTATGGCTAGCCAAACCTTCCATTGCGGTAGCGTCTAGTATCAACACAACAACAGTTGCCATTGAAACGTGGTATACAGTTAAAAGAAATGATCATCCCAGTATTAAGTAAAGAAAGAATCTTGAATCAGAGTTCGGACCGAAACTTCAAAATTTTCCACAAGGGACTGATATCTATTAAAGAATTTTTTTGATGATCGTATGGGACGGACTTTTTGAAGCATTGGTTCATAAGGCGGTCACTGATATAACTATGTCTAATGAGAAAGTCTGTGCAATTTGTTCTAGCTCTCGAGTAACGAAACAGCTGTGAAACATACACTCCGTAAGCAGGAGAAGCTGGCTTTTACTATCCATGTTAGGGAAATCGATAACTTTGAAATTGAAATCACCCCTTTTGTCGTAAATTTTAGTACTGAAATGACCATTATCGTCAAAACCGAGATGTAAGTCCAAATAAGATGTAGTTCTGGTGGTTTCTGTCCTTTCTATTATTTCTAGTTATGGTTGATATTTTGATGGGATCCATTTAGCATGATGCATTATTGATGAACAGAACATCATCAATATATATCTATCAGTGAGATTGAAGGATCTAACAGCTTTTATCATATACTTACTCAAGATATGTGTCTTTTTGCATGTGTCATAAAGAAAGAATTAAGCCAGTCATATCTTCAGGGGTAGTAATATGAAATCCGTATTACATGGGCGTGTAATATGAAATCCGTATTACATGGGGTAAAATATGGATTTTTCAAAATGGTTACTTATGGTTTTCCACTTCATGGAATTAACAAAGATTCACTTATTTCAGTATAATTTTACCGACTCAAGTTAAAATTCAGTTTATTTATAAACTGAGAACAAGCAACATTTTTGCGGATTTTTAGTGTACACCCGTCCCAAGTTTGTTGTTCCAGTTAATGACCCGCGTTGTTATGAAAACACTTTTGTCGTTTTGTGAAGAAAAATACCAGTGTTAGCAAAGATTCAGCAAGAAGTTCAGCTTGAATCAATCTACAGCTCTTCGAGGACCCTTTACCAAATATAAGCATTGACAATAAATGTTAGTGTTTATCACACACATGTATAAGCTAGGCCTATGACAAAACAACAATCTTATTTGCCTGATCTTGTGTGAATATATTGCAAGGCAATTTTATACATTTTTCAGTACAAATGTGCTTAAATTTAATGGTGGGAGATACATTCCCATTGACTGCATGTATTTTCCGTTGGAAAATACCCTGTCTGCTGAATGAGAACGCCTTACAAGAGGGAACTATCAGTTGAAATGTAAAACACAAACGAAAGAAAAAGTTAGTTTTCCCCTGCTGCGGACCTGCAATACACATAATTTGATTTTAGTAAATAGCGAGTGGTCTACATTGAATTTGCTTAACGTACTAAATACAAAATACCGAAGTTACTGTAAATTTAGATATGATGTCCAAAATGAAACCAACTTGTTCTTTTTGATACAAATTCCATTGAAAACGACACTGACTAAATTACACACATTTTACAGATGAATAATTTTGTTACATTTTGTATTCATGATTTCAGATTATATGAAATAAAGAAGAGTATAAAACTAGTCAATTGTTGAAGTATATGATAAATAGTTTATGATATGGCATTTTTCATATCATACCCCATTTCATCCCTCGACCCTCATGTATTATAAATGATGAGATATTGTGCAATAATCAATAATATACAAATACTATAAAAGACTTTTCAATTGTGTTAAACAAAGCATGATTGTAGTTTGTGGAGATACTTAGGCAATGGAGAACGAAAGGTGGAAAGAGATAGAATTGCGTTTTTTGCGGAAGAATAAAGAGCTACCGGTGTTTATTTGTGTGTGCTGTAAAAGGTTTATGTTTCGAAGCCAAGTACATCATGAGCCACCACACCCTTGTCAATCAAACACGCAATTTTCTATTCAAGGCTATTCCATAGCCTAGCGCATCGTTTTTATTTCATAAAAATCATTATCCGATTTATATCATCCACTTATGTTTATAAAGTCCCCTCATGTTTTCTAGTTTGTATATTATTGATTATTGCACAATAATACCTCATCATTTTTATTAACTTCTGGTTTAAAATTTATACATTACTGTTCTTATTCTTTTTATCATATCTATATTTATAAATCTGGCTAAGCGATATTGCAATACCAATCTCATCATCCTCTACAAACCTGTTCCCAGTACCACCTATAGTAAATGTTTATAATACTTTCAACTTCCACAAGGAAACAGAAAAATTAAACCCCGCCCCGTTTTATAAGGACGAAACTGGACGCCATTTTGATTTTCGAGAATCTGAAATTCCTATTGGTCAATAGTCTTCTGCGCATGCGTTCTCCTCACTGCACAAGCGTACTCCTCACTTCACCCCAAGAACTATCTATATAGCTAGGCTATTCGCCTAGTTAATAAGGAAAAGAGAATGATGCTATATTGAAACAAAAAATAAAGTAAACCAAAGCTTAAAAGATGTTAGAACAGGTCCTTTTATCGAAACCATATCTTGTTAGAAATTGGTAATTGAAGTTTATAAGAAAATTACAGAACAGAATTTACCAAAACATAAATATGTGATGACAAAGCATATTATTATGAGTAAAATCAGTTTTTAAGGTCCATACGCTTCAAAATGCAAGTGCACCTTTTATAATTATTGATTGATTAATTAATTGAAGATCCCATTTTTCTTCTCAATATCAAACAACTCTTAATAAAAAAATTACTCATTTTTTTCACATTCTTTTCTAGAAATAATCATACGGAACTTTCAAAGAACTTGACATACGAGGTTAACACTGCATTCGACTTTTTGTTCTAAAAGTTTTTTTCCATTGTTTCACAACAAGTGGACTTCTTTCTTTGATAAACAATAATTATGATAAAACAATTGATATAATAGACTTTGCAAGAAAAAAGGAAAACAGCCAGAAATTATGTAGGAAAATTTCGAGGAAAAGCGTGAAAAAATGTAGCAGAGACATGAGATAAAAAAGCTTAAACTTACACAAATAATACAAAACGATATTGTAAAATTTTAGATAGAGAATTTTATCACAGAATCGACCCAACATTTCTATAATAGAAGTGCTTCATCACTTCTTTAAAAACTTGAACGACATGCACGAAGAGGTAGGCATTGAAAATCATAACAAACACACATCCGTTGATGGCGGTGACTTAACGGGAAATGAGTGTATCAAAGACAAAGCTTACATCACGATTCCAGCTTACGTGAAATTGTTTGATGAAAGTTTCGATACTAACTTGATCCCTAATACATGGCGTAGTGGCAGTATTCAAAGGTGACGCCTCTGGCCTAGCTAATTTTAACAGACCATCGGAATTCCAATAGGCACAAACTGTGCACCTCTTTTAGCCGATCTGTTTCTCCACTCTTATGAGGCAAAATTCATTGAAGGGCTTCTTCAAAATAAAGACAAAAACTGGCCCAGTCCTTTTATTTCAGCTTCCGTTATATAGATGATATTTTATCACTAAACAACCCTTGCTTTGGTCATTTTCTTCATCTTATTTATCCACTACTCATAGGTTTGTGGTCGTTACAGTGACTTCCTTGATAATGATCAGTTGCTTACAAGATGACAACAGATATTTTTCTCTTCAACTGAAATTTGTTTTTCCTCTATCGGGTTTGACTTTACTACCGGAGTTGACATGTTCGACACCGCTGGTTCTTATAAAAAGCAGGAGATGCTTACTCTACCGGTACACCTGATCTCACCAATGGTTTTTATTGGGTCCGCGTTGTTCATCTGTATGTGTGTCTTCATTTTTTTTTGGCCCGTACTCAAGTGGTGTCCATGTTTCTTAGTGCTTCCTATGTTGCCATTGTCCATCGATTGTTCGTTTTTTTTTTTGACTGACAATCAATGGTTCTCACTCACTTTTAACCAATAAACTGATTTGGGAATATCTTTAGATCTGTTTTAGTACATAAATTTGTAGAGAATATTTTAATAATATGCATAATTTAAAGTGGTTTTTGTAAAAATATTCTGCTATATAACTTTTTTATACTTAATTGCTTTTCTGAACTTATGGAAAATAAAAGAAATAATACCGCACTAACTGTGAATTTGATTTCTGCATATTGCAATTTCGACAACTTATAAAGAAATTTTACTGTGCATTTATTGATTTCACGAATGCTTTCAATAGACGTAAAAGGTAGAATGTATTAATGAAGAAAAGATAAAAGGAAACACCTACAATGGCCGAAAATTACAATCACATGCTACAATCTACCAGGGAACTGCTCAAGTAACAAAGTCAAACATAGATGACGACAGGAACTCGGGATAGCCGGACTTAAGTACCGGCACTAGCAAAAGCTAGCAGTAAAGTTAAACCGGTTTATCTGAATTCCCATAATTTTAGAGTTGCATTTTTTACTAATTTTTAAGCGATTTGTTCATGTTTTGATAGTTATATCTAAAAGTTATAGATATAGTTTGTCTCTTATCATCTTCGAGGGACGTAATATGTCACGAGAATATGATAAGAGACCCACTGTAGCTGATTTACATGGGAGTAATAGATATCTTCAGCAATAATATGTTTCAATTAATGACATTAATCAGATGAAGTCAACGATGCCATGCGATAAACTATTCAGAAACATCTAATTTAATTGTCACTTATCATTACAAACTCTATGGATGAAATGGTCCTACTTAAATCATGAATTGCCAAAACCTGCATATTGCACTGATAGAAGATTATACATTCCTTAGTATCAGGAGGGGGGAGTATATTGATTATTTTGTTTACAGGTAATCCAATGAGTTATATTTATAGATTTGTATTGTCATTATTTTAGTCGCTGCTCTAATATAAGGTGTTCTAATAAAAGCACTTAATTCTAAACCAAAAGGTAAACCCTTTGAACATGTTGAAAATCAAATAAAATATACAACAATATAATTCGCTTTCCAAAATGTTTTTTGAAAACGTTGAACTTTTAATAGGTTAACAATTGGGCTATAACCCAGAAGTTACAATGGTAGATGATTGTAGATATTTAATATAAATATCTCTTCACGCTTTTAGTTAATATAAATTTCTCTTCATGTAGAGAAGTCCACTAAACACTTAAAAAAATCAAAAATAAATGCTAAAACCAGACCTGAACCGGAACTTCCCACCTTCAGGTCTTTTTTCGCAGTGACTTGATTTCATAATTGTACAGCTATATGCGAACAATAGAGTATCCCTGAATATGAATGCACCAATATATTTTCTTGTTATTGTTTATGCAATATATCAATCCAACACGCATTTTACCACTTACCATTTAACCGAAGATCGTAATTACGTTAAAGGAAGAATATGAATAAAAATCAAATTAATTTGAGAGTAACAAATTGAATGGGGGTAATAACAAAATTACCGAACAGAGTTGTCAAGAACCGAGTTTCATGAGACAAACAGACAAACAGACGAAGAACAACAATAAAAGCGTTGTTCCATTGCTGTGTTTTACATTGTTTTTGTAGAGATTTTGTCTCATTTGCATTTACTCCAAACCCCTCATTGTTAAAATAAGGTGGAAACTACCGGAAAAATTGTGGACCGCAATGGTCCTGACTTGGTACAGGCATTTCAAAGAAAATGGTTGGTTGACCCGGTTTTATGGCGCACCAACCCACCCAACCCTTACCATTGCAACTCAACAGCAAATGCTATTGAAAGGTCGTAGACAGTTAAGAGATATGATCATCTCAGTACTAAGAAAACAAATCTTGAATCAGAGTTCGGACCGAAATTTTCCAAGGGACTGATATCTGAAAAGGAACTGTTTAATGATCGTATGAGGCGTATTTTTTTTAAAGCGTTGATGAATAAGGTAATCACGGAGATAATGTCTAATGAGAAAGTCTGTATAATTTGTGCTAGCTCTCGCGTAACGAATCAATTGTGAAATATGCACTCCGTAAGCAGAAGTTGGAATATTACTGTCGTTGTTAGGGAAACTGATAATTTTGATATTAAAATCGTCCCTTACAATGAGGTATGAACTCATTGTGGAAGATCTCATCATGACTTAAAGATGAACAACAATGTTTTAAAGAAACTTGGTCTCATATGCATTTACTCCATACCCTTTTATTTTTTACTTAGAACTAATTAATGATGAATTTTCGTACACCGAGTTGAGTATACTTTCAAAGCTTTTAAGCATTTGTAGTTTTAGTTTTAATGACCATAGCTCAACACAAAGCTGTCACAAAATAGGTTTGGCAAAACATTTCTCGAGGTTTGTTCTACTTTTCTATATACGAGAACAACTAATTTCGCACATGCAGAAACTAAATTGACAGTTACGTCGGTATTTTGTTATTCTCACCGGTCATTAAGATACTAAAGAAATACTATTGCATAAAGAGAGGGAATAATTTCCTAGATCTTGCTGTGATTTAAAAGCAATCATTAAAATGTAACCTTTGGATATAAGAAATACTCTTTTAAGGTAGCACGACTGTCTTTCAACGGAAAATGTCAGTCCATGACTTTGAATGTCCGTAACTTTGTTATCAGTAAAGATACAATTACAAATGAGGTATCAAATGAAAGGAAAATGATTAAATTGTCTGATAATGATAATTTCATAGTATTCCTTTTATGTATCAGTGTCTTAATTTCCATTTTTGGTTTTGTGGGTTATATTTTTAAAATTAAAAACATCTCTAACAGCTTTACAGGTAGCTGAATTCTGTCTACTTTATCTAAAAGAACCTTTAAATTGCTACAAAACCGTGTCTCAGTTTATTTATATCCGATAGCAAAAATCTGAGACACGGTTTTGTTGCTATGGAATGGTTCTTTCAGATAAATGAAAGACCTGCTATGAGCAATTCTTTTGTTATTCAGGACTCTTTAATTCTTGTAAATGCCTTGGACTATTCTATCTTTCTTTTGTCTCCCCTTTGATTCTCTCGATTTCGAAGCACTGATAATTTACCTCAAATTATTTACTTACCCTGAATTATTTACCTCGAATTTATAACTTCTACCTCATTAATTTTTATACATATTTATTCATATGTTATATACTTGACTTTGGCCTCCTATTATGTTTAACCTAAATATTAGATGACGTTTAAGACGAGTTCTATGTAGAAAAAAATTCCCGTTCCAATGGGTTACCTTTCTGTTATATCAAGGTGATCAAACGACATAGATCAAACCTCGCGGCTACCATTAGTAATTGACGAATAGGTGTAATGAAGTATATTTAAAGACCTGTTATGATCATTTCGTTTCTTATTCAAGACACTTTAATTCTTGTAAATGTCTTGGACTATTCCATCTCTCTGTGTTTCCTTTGTTTCTCTCGAATTCGAAGCACTTTAATTGATAATATACCTCAAATTATCTACCCCGACTTATTTACCTCATTAATTTATGTATGTTTAACTTTGACCTCCTGTTATGTTTCACCTAAATATTAGATGAAGTTTAAGTTTTGTGTTGGAAAAATTCCCGGTGCAAGACTCGAACCTCCGCTATCTTTCTGTAATATCAAGGTGATCATACAACTTTCCATGTTGTGGGTATCATCGGGTTAACGAACAGATGTAAGAAAATACATTTAAAGTGACAAAAGATCGTAAGAAACGAGTGGTTAAGGATGTATTCTGTTGATGTTTCAGTCTCGTTGAAATCTCGTTTGGAATAATTTTAAAATTTAATTATATTTTATGTACAAAAGCAATGAATTAACAAAGGACGGGTTGCTATTGGATCCTTATTTGACCCATGATTTATTCAGAATTTAAAGTTTTGTAAAATATTGCATATCATACGGTGTTTTAAAGATTATTGTATAAAGAAACAAATTGTTGAAATTTTGAAGACGAGACTATCGTTATAAACGGGTGCGTGGTCTTCGACTTTGGGTACCCTCCACATTATTTAGCATTGAATCTATGGAAAATGTGTCTTAGGTGGTTCTATAAAATTTGAAATATCATGTTGAGCCACCCTCTGAACCAAAACGAGTTTTTAATGGTAGAAGCTACATAAAATAAATATTAAAATTAATATAAAGTAATGTTGGTTCACAGGGTGGATCAGGGTTCCATTTCGAAAAAAACTGCTAGAATTGGTGTAAAAGGGCGATAATGCTAATCTTAAATAAAGATGATAGGATCCGTTAAAAGCATGGGAGCTCTTTATATTGTCTTTCTTCTAAGAAAAATATGAAATGCCTTAAAGTTTAAATATTTTAGATGTGTTTAGGTTATATTTTGCTCATTTTTCATATTTTTAGTTTAGTTCTACTCAGAAAATTCCATGATATTTGCTGATTTGTGATGTTTTTACCATTTTTCAATTGTTTGAACCTAAATAAAAGTAATAAGGGTCCAACACATAGCAGCCGACGCCCTATAGTATTCACTCTGTCCGTCAACCCGAGCGTCTGTCCGTGCGTATGTCCGTCTATCTATCAGTCCTTCAATAACAGAGTCGTGTCCGAGCTATAACTTTTTTTTGTGTTTTGAGATAGGCTTTTGATATTTTGCATGTAGATAGATCACTTAAAGGCGATGTGTCATGAACCATGAATGATGATCTTTGACCTTGACCTTAGTCTTCAAGGTCAGATTGTTGCTTTTTTATGACAAATCATGTCCGGGATATATCTTCATAGTTTTGAGAAAGACTTGATATTTTGCATGTAGCCAGATCACGTCAAGACAGTGTGTCATAAACCATGATTTGTGACCTTTGACCCTGACCTTTGTCTTCAAGGTCAGATTATTGCTTTTCTAATGATAAGTTGTGTCTGAGCTACATCTTTTTGTCTTTTGAGATAGGCTTTTTATTTTTTGCATGTAGATAGATCACTTGAAGACAATGCGTCGGGAATCATGATTTGTGACCTTTGACCTGGACCTTTTTATCAAGGTCAGATTATTGCTTTCCAAATGACAAGTTGTGTCCGGATTATAACTTTTTTGTCTTTTGAGATGGACTTTTGATATTTTGTATGTAGATATATCACTTCAAGACGATGTGTAATGAACGGCATTGGTGAACTTTGATCTTGGCCTTTGTCGTCAAGGTCAAATCATTGCTTTTTTAATGATAAGTCATGTCCAGGCTATTACTTTTTCATCTTTTGAGGTATTCTTTTGATATTTAAAATGAAGGTAGATCTCTTCGAGGGCATGGGAAATGTACCAAGGTTCGTGACCCTTGACCTTGAATTTAGTTCACTAGGTCAGATTACTGTCTTCCCCATGACAAAGTCTTGTACAGGTATATCTTTTTGTCTTTTTAGACGGGCGTTTGTATTTGGCATGAAGATTGATCGGTTCAAGTCAAAAAGTTAATATCAATCTTGGTGACCCTTGATTTTTCGTCAAGCTTTCTCTGCAATGGTAAATGATACCAACTTGAAATTTGGTCTCGTCATGTATTTGCATCCCATGTTGTGGAACTTATTTTCACACATACTGTATGAGTATTACTTTTATGTTTATTTCTTGATGATTATATTATTGTGTCCATACTTATGTTGAGTCAACACTTGTACTGTGTCCACACACTTAAACGATTTCTTCTTTAAGTATGGAAATTTTTCGTAGACGTACTTATGGTGTTAGCTAGCGCTCTGAAAATGTATTTTACTTCAATGATTTGTAACTTGCAAACATCGGTCTATATATAAAAAATTTCAAAGAAACTATCGATTTTTGTTCTTATTTGATTAAATATGAATATTTAATTGTCTGTTAACAATTTTAAACTCAAACATTAGTCGAAGTTTTCATTTAAATTTATGTTGAACGCGTTAGTAGTTTCGGGGTGTTAAATTTTCCAAATTTGACTACCATATTGAAAATGGCTGTCACGTGATCAAGTCACGAGATATTGATTTAATATGATAACCAGTATGCCCTATATATATAGGGCAGTTTAAAAAGTCATATGTTAGACAGATATTTTATGGAACGAAAAAAGGCCTTATAGCAACCCCTCCAAAATTGATGTTTATCTTTAAATTGTGTCAAAAAATCATTCATTTCTATCAAGTGGTTTCAGAGTAATCTCAAACTGAAGATTAATGCGCTAATTGGCTGTTAGATTCATGTCAAAATTTCACAAAATAGGGGTTGGGTCGGAAAAAAGCCATTTTATGAAAAAAATATGCATTTATGATTCATTACGCTTTTTAAAAAAATAGTATCGTATATTTTTGCTATAAAAAATCACAAAACAAATGAAGTTTTATCTATTAGCTGTTTAAAAAATTTAGAAAATTTACATTTTTAGGGAAATATGGAAATGCTGAAATAGCCCCTAAAAAGCATGAAATGGGACAAAACTTTCTTATATCAACACCAACATATGATTTTTGGGGGCTGAATTTGTTCATTCCTTCTATTTATAGTTTTTCAGAAAATAATTTGCACAGCAACATAAGAATTTTTCTTTTTATATTGAATTTATAGGGTAAGAACATTGAAACCAGAGGCTCCCAGGAGCCTGTATCGCTCACCTGGCTTTCAGTTGCCACAATCAAGATAACATTGTAAGTTATACAAATGAACTTCAGTCCCTCAAACTTTGGTAGTTCAAACACCACCAATATCTTGAACTGTATTTTAAGTCTTATCATGTTTTACTATATTTCATTGTTTGGCTTTTTTGACAAAAAATTCTAGCTAAGGACCACTTTTGACACATGTTAGTAGTTAACTATGGGGAAAAGCCGTAGGTTTTCAAAAATCGTTTT
>MJUU01041412.1:0-11058 GCA_002080025.1 Modiolus philippinarum
GACTTTGTCTCATTTGCATTTACTCCATATCCCTTCATTGATAATTGTCCTTCCAAACTTATTAATCCGTTGAACAAACTTATTCGTATAGGATATAAATACAGCATTGTTGTTTAATCTTTACTTCTGGTTTTTGTTGGCAAAAATATTGATCATCTCCTAAATGCTTTATACCATAAATAAATTTAAACAATTTTTCATATTGGCAGTATCTGGCATTGCACAATATCATGTTCTTCTTTCATAATTGATGATGTTGTTATACCAAATCTATTTAGAAGTATTTAGAAGGCTTGATATCATAGTCAACGGAAATTATGTCCTTAGCTAGCTGTCAGTAACTTCGAGCATTTGTCCGGACAGTACCTGTATGTATTGTCTTCATGTTTTATGTACTTCATTGTAAGGGTACTGGTCTTGATAAGTTGGACTTTTTTCTATTTTGATTTTTACTGTGAGTCTTTTTGTGTATTTATTTTTAGCCATTCACCACACATAGGGGGAGGGTTTGGATCCAAGAAAACGAGTTTAACCCCACCGCAATTTTTGCGCCTGTCCCAAGTCAGGAATATGTTGGTCATTGGCTTGTCCTTGTCTTCTTTTAAAATTTTAGTTTCTTGATATTTGGGTTATTGGATGTGGTTTGTTTCCATTAATTTATTCACTTTTTACCTTTTCGGGGCCATTTAGGGCTTACTATATGGTGTGAGGTTCCTCACTGTGTTGAAGACCATATGGTGACCCCTAGATGTTTTGTTTTTGGTCGTTTTAACCTGGATATGGGATGTTGTCTCCTTGACATTTACCCCATTTCCTTTCTTTTTCATATCATAATTATGTAACTATATGTTTTTATTTAATATTTGCAAACTTATTAAAAGATATAAAAAAGCTAACCCGTTTCTTCTTATCTTCAAATTTTTATAATTTTATATGATTATTTAATATATTCTCCAATTATGGTGGTACGGGGTTCTAAAAGTGTCAGATAGAATTTGAGATATCGGCAAGGATAAATCCATGTTGTAGGAGAATTCAAAATATGGTTTTCGTCCATATAAGCTCACAATTATTCACTAAGAAAGCAAGTAAGAACCGAACCGTAAATCCGAAACGAATAATCTAAGGACAATGGCAACATCGGAAACAACAAAGAAACAGAGACACAACATGAGTACGGCACAGAAAAGAAAAATGAACACAAACACAAAGATGAACAACACGGACTCCAATAAAAAAACCATGGGTGAAATCAGGTGCACCGTTAGGGTAAGCATCTCCTGCTTCTTATATTTTTTACAAATCATTTTGGTTAAATCTGATAGAATTTTTACTATATTTTATATATCGCCTTTATATAGACCTTGTATTGAGCATTCTAAAAATAAAGAACAAAATGTGGATCACGGATCATATTTTCTAATTATTTAAGAAAATTTGAAAATCTTTTATTAATATCTTCGTATGACCTCACTAGTTTACATTTTCATTTCAAATTAGCATGATTAGTTTATAAAAATATCATCCTCACTGTGTTGAAGACCATATGGTGACCCCTAGATGTTTTGTTTTTTGTCGTTTTAACCTGGATATGGGATGTTGTCTCCTTGACATTTACCCCATTTCCTTTCTTTTTCATATTTAATATAAAAAGCAAAATATGTCAGAGATATGGATCATTACATATGTTTCAGCGAGATGTTAAAGAGACTTGTACAAAAAAATATGAAATACGCTTTCCTTTTCTAATGAAAAATAAATATCAAATGGACAATGCATTTAAACAAAGTAACCGTATATTCCCGTACTATCTAAAATATTTTGTTCTGTACACAATATTGCGGGCAATTGAGATAGGAACTTTAATTTAATTTTCCAAGGAAGCAAATGTCCCAGTAAAAACTGTACCAGTAAAGCAGATTTAACTGTTTTTTTGTCACGTTAAATAAAACCAACATATCAGATAATAGAAAAAAAACCCTTCATCCCATTACTTTCACTATCTTAAAACTTTAAACGACGAAAAGTTATTCATAAGGTTCACAAAAAATATTTTTAAAACAAAAATCATCAAATTACTCATCCCTTTATGTTTCAAGGAAAATAATGCGGAGATAACGAAACCTTGAGATCTACATCTTTTTTTCGACTTGAATTTGACGAAAATGGTCATCTCAGTAGTAAGTACTTAAAAGAGCGACAAAGGGATAAAGAGATTAATGCCTAAAATGAATGATAATTACGATGACAGACCAAAGTTAAGCAGGTAAGAAAATCTCAAATGAAATTCAAAAGAGAAGCGTAAAAAAGCAATTAGAATTCGCCACATCCGTAATAGAAATATTTGAAAAATTGGAATGAATTTAACAGAGAATGTTTGTTTTGAAGGAAAGTTATAACTGTATTTTCTAACATATAATATTCAGATCTCACAGCATAAACTAACCAAATCTATAAACATAAATTCAACTCTTAAATGTATGGATTTTCTTCTTTGAAAATCGGAGCAAGTGATGTTATATTAGTTACTTAGTATATCGGAAAACGAACACCGAAGCAAGAACGAGGAAAGGGGGAATTCTAAAATCAAATCCAAAATCACGACAATTCATAAACAATACGAGTTTGACAGTATAACAAAGACAAAACAAATAAACAAAAATGAAGCATCATCAGATGTTCCGGAAGGATGAGCATGATCTGCTCCACGCGTGGTACCCGTCACACTGCCAGTGAAAAGTCCGGTTTTGTCAGTCGTTCTTAGTCAATCCAGTAAAAAATCTGGATCTACCAAAATATATCTATTCTCATTTGTGAAATCGAAACATTGTAACGGTCTGTCAAATCGTGGTGACGACCGTAAAAAACTTGTGTAGTGACAATTGCACCAGTGACTGTACAAACCCTTGATGAACAAGTTTTTGAGACATTTATTTCTCTCCATGACAATATCGCTATACAAACTGCAAGCACGACAATAGCGAATGAGTTGTGAAATATACATTTCTAATGTATACCGGGGAGCATCGTTATTTGCCCTTGAACTACCTCTTCTGGACGAACAAAAATAATTTTAACGACAACTGGCAATGCTTTTATTTTGTAATAGGCAAAATATGACTGACTATGACCGTTAAAATGACTGAAAATGAATGTAAACACGCTGGACTAGTTCCAGTTATATTTTGTTTGTTACAACACTTATGTTTCTTATGTCAAGGACTTTTCCCTTGCTAAATAAATTTTCACTACCTAAAACACTTACCGGACTGACAGGAACCTTTGTCGGGTTGTCACGGTCATAATTTAGCTGTTATAACGCAAATGGGTGTTGCAACAGTTCAAAAGTGACCATGTCAACTCTTCTACTGGTGTGACAGTCATTATACTCAAATAGAAATGAAACAATTTTTTTGTCCATCAAAACAAAACAAAAAAATCCTTGTGTCGGAAAGAATTAGTTTGTAACTTGTGATCATTTTCTGCACGGTTATGTGAAAATTATTTTGTCTGTAGTTTCAGATTCATTGTAGAACGTATTTATATTTAAACAGTTATAGTAAAATCACAACAAATGATGTTTGTAATTGGATCAAAACAAAGAAGTCACCCACAAACTGCCCCTTCAATCAATTATTATCCAAGCATTATTCTGTTGAAATCATATCAGTTATTTTGACAGTCATTATCAGAAATATTTAGTCTATCACAAAATAAAATATTTTACGAAAGGATATGGAGTAAATGAACATGAGACCATAACATATATGTTAGCTCCAACTGCAATAATTTTAATGAGCTGTATGGCCATTTCGGAAATTAATTCCTCATCAGCAGCACTAGAACCCTAACAAAGGAAATCCATAATTTCAAATAATGTTTAAAATGCATAAAACCAAACGAAATCCGAACAATCAGTAATATCAAATATAGCTAAGGACAAAACTACGATGGAGGGAGTTAATCCTTAGGTTTTAGAATTTACAAAAATTTAGATAAAAGTAATTGAACAAAGTGTACACATGAGATATTATCTCATGTACAAGTACACCATATCTAAGAAAAATAAAGAGCATACATCTCTACCACTGAGAATTGTTTTACCAACTCCACACTGCAATAAAAGACAAACTCCTGTATTAAATATTTTACGAAAGGATATGGAGTAAATGAACATGAGACCATACACATATGTTAGCTCCAACTGCAATAATTTAAATGAGCTGTTTGCCCATTTCGGAAATTAATTCCTCATCAGCAGCACTAGAACCCTAACAAAGGAAATCCATAATTTCAAAAAATGTTTAAAATGCATAAAACCAAACGAAATCCGAATAATCAGTAATATCAAATATAGCTTAGGACAAAAGTACGATGGAGAGAGTTAATCCTCAGGTTTTAGAATTTACAAAAAATTAGATAAAAGTAATTGAACAAAGTGTACACATGAGATATTATCTCATGTACAAGTACACCATATCTAAGAAAAATAAAGAGCATACATCTCTACCACGGGGAATTGTTTTACAACTCCACACTGCAATAAAAGACAAACTCCTGTATTAAATATTTTACGAAAGGATATGGAGTAAATGAACATGAGACCATAACACATATGTTAGCTCCAACTGCAAAAAATTTTAATGAGCTGTATGCCCATTTCGGAAATTATTTCCTCATCAGCTACACTAGAACCCAATCAAAGGAAATCCATAATTTCAAAAAATGTTTAACATGTATAAAACCAAACGAACTCCGAATAATCAGTAATATCAAATATAGCTAAGGACAAAACTACGATGGAGGGAGTTAATCCTTAGGTTTTAGAATTAACAAATATTTAGATAAAAGTAATTGAACAAAGTGTACACATGAGATATTATCTCATGTACAAGTACACCATATCTAAGAAAAATAAAGAGCATACATCTCTACCACGGGGAATTGTTTTACCAACTCCACACTGCAATAAAAGACAAACTCCAAACAAAAGTATTGCCAGTGGTCATTGTTTTTGTCCAGTAGAGATAGTTCAGAGGCCAATGACGATACTCCCCCTATACATTAGAAATGATACTGGATATAACATTATTGGAGAAAGAAATCAATACTTTTTTGAGTTCAATTTATGTTAAAAGTTTTATGCTGTGAGATTTGAATAATTGAGTTCCTAAAAACATACATATTCTGTTAATTTCACGTTAAATTCTTTTACAAAATTTACTTTTTAATGAACAAAACAAGTCCGGCTGTCCCGAATTCCCAACGCTTTTTACGTTTGTCTTGTGTCCTTTATTTGAGTACCCTTTCTCCAATTAACTTCTGAATAAAAGGTCTGTGATTGTAATTATCGGTCATTGCAGGTGATGTCTGTTGTTGGAGTAGGCATTATTGATTTCATTTTAAGCTACGCTGTATATTTCATTTGAAGCTACGAGAGCACTCTTGATGAATTAAAGGCATTGGCTAATTTATTGCATGTATCATTCTATTTAAAAAGTATTTTCGTAAATATATTGAGTACCAATGAAAGCACAACATTGATTTTGAAGATTTGTTTCTCTAGAATATATATTCTCAACTAATGTAGTTGCCAATCGACATGTAATAACACCGGGCTTAGGACTATAGTTTTAAATTATACCAGAGCCAATACACGGCAAGGAATGCACACTAATGGTGTTTTGGAGTGAATCTGTGCATCTTTTATTATTTCTTTATTTCTTTTTATCATCCTTGCATACTTACTTGTACATATAGGGAATTTGTGACACTAAAATTAAACCCTATCTTTAAATCAATGATACTTTTGACGTACCATGCAAAAAAATTATTTCCAAATAAACAATAAAACTACGTTTAATTCTGTGTTTATCATTGAAAATTTCATTAAAAATTGGTTGAGAAATTACCTCATAATAATTTTTGAAAAAAAGTTGTTTTCTATGGAATGCATTGGAAAAATATAGAGGTGGCGAAAAATTACTTCTACTGACTGTAGGTACTGTTTGAAGGTTGGAAAATGACAAGCTACCGAACAGATCTTTCAACACAATATTTTACTTGCTGATGTGACGGATGCAGATTATGCTTACCCTTCCTGGGCAACTGATGAAAGTCCAGTAGGAGTTCACTCTGTTAGTGATTTATTTTTTGTGGAGTTTGTATTATGTTTTGTTTGTTTGACTTCGTCATTTACGTTCTCTGTTTGTGTCCCTATATTGCGATGTATTCTGGATAAAAGATTTTTGTTTGTTGTTTTTGTATTCATTTGAACAATGTATTTGTAGAGACTTTGTCTCATGTGCATTTACTCCATATCCTTTCATTTTTATCTATTTATATCAAAAGTTCTTTCCTTTTTCTGCTGGGAGACGAAAGTTGAAAACTGAATGACTGAATTTTGTATTACTAAAAAGTACAATCAAAGGTACACAGAAAAAATTCCTTCAAATACAGGGTACGGTAAAGCAAATGAAAAAAACGTTTGCATGGTTGTTCTTCATCTTGAAGTCACAATAGAGCCTTCAAAAATGAACAAATACTTATACATCATAGTAAGTTCAAGAAGACTTGAGCAGAATATTTACCAAAAACCTACCTTCTCTGTATATAAGTGTAGCTGCTTGAAAGGGTTCACCGCCAGTAGTATATCCCCTATGTATGTCTAGAAATATAAGAAATAACAAAATATCGAAGTTACTATTAATTTATTTTCTGCATTTGCGCAATTCGACAACTTATGTTTCATCAGTGCAGACCAAACCTAAGCATTTGGAAATCCATTAACCGTAAGACGTGTTAAAGCTGATGGAGAACAAATAACCAAAAGGATCTAAATAGAAAAATCAAACAAAATTTGGTAAGAAATGAAAAGATATAATCCAAAATTCATTTGAAAAGATTCAAAATGCAACTTTGACCTAGCAAAGGCAGCTATCTCTCTTGCAAGGGTCTATCCCATGAAATTGCGACATCTTCAGCAACATCTCGTGCACTTCAGAATATTTAAAGTAGTTTGGAGCAACTTTTTGTAAAGTATCCTTTATTGCAGACGAAAAAAAGATTGTCATTCTAAATACTAACAAAACGCTTTTCCTTGTTGCTTAAGGACACTAATATACCATGACTTTCAAACAGAAAATGAAAAGTTATCCTTAAATCTTCTATAATCGTCTATGCCAATTTACGTTACAAACTGATCCGAAAACAGAGGGGGTAGATCTGATTCATTCAATCGTTATTTACCCATAGGGTTCTCTTTTCACTCGAATTAGTCGAATGATCACAAAAGCAAAGTTTACATTTCAATAAATAACAACTATAGCCCGTTCTTGTTTTGAATTCAAAACCATTTAAATATCATGTAAAACTCCAAAAACATTTCAACTGAAAATAAAGTATTCTATAGGTGAAAAAAGTACAGAGGAATTGGCAAGATGATTGTTTCTCTTCTTACATGCAATAAATTTGAGGGGTCCGGAGGTGGTCTTATCCCGGAATGCCGGCTGTATTTTTACTGAATCCCGAAATCATGTACTAATATATATATATTTATTAGAAAATTACCCCTTACCACTGCCGGGGTAACAGGGTTGCATCCAATATACATTATAATTTTAACAAATAGTATATACAATGTTACAGGTAAAATATCTAAAGCTAATTAAAAGCCATACAATGTCACACGCACATTAATCTGCTGTAAAAAGAAACAACTATAGCAACATGAATGATGTAAAATGATAGCACTAATATTAAAATATCATAGTACATTTGCAAAATTACATTTATCAATATTGATTGCAGTCACATTATGAAATTATTTGAAGTTTATTAGCACGTTCTGTCATTATATTATCAAGATATTTCTTACATTCAATATCAGTTGTCATGTTTAATTTGTTATTATAAAGATATGACAGATCACCTATTAAAACTGTAATTTATCAATGGGCGACAACACTAACAGAAGAAAGACATTCGTCAATATATGAAAACGTTTTCATGCGCATTTTCTGGTACACAGGACATTCTAAAAGGACGTGTAGCATTGTTTCTGTTGTATTTATTTCATAAAGCTGACACTTATCAGTATCTTTTAATTTCATTCTAAATAAATTTGAAATTGGAAGACAGTTTAATCTTGCCAACATCTTTATTCTTGATTGTCTGAAGTTATCCATATTTGATAAGTATGGTTGCTTTCCCTTTAAGACCAGAAAGCATTGGTAATAGTTAAGAAAACTTTTTTCCATACTTGCGGATTAGTAATTTCAAAAGAATTTCTTCCGAAAAGATTATTAAAGTTCTTGATATTTACTTGTCCGTTAAAGTACAGAGGTAGACCACATGAAGTAAAATTTGGGATATTCATTTTAGTATTAAGTATTAGTTTACCTACTTTGTATTGCCAACTTTTAAGCAGATCGCAACATGCTTTTGAAGAAGGGAACCATACGGAAATCCTTCGGTGATGGATGATCTTACAACTGCTGTCCATAACGCATCGCCAAAGGCAACACGATTAAAATTACCATGCTCACCCAAAACTCTTACTAGGTACTTAAACTTTTTGGTAAAATTTTCTTGGACGTATTTTTCTACATGGTAAGATATTTTTAGTGTTCTTAAAAATAAATTCCTTAGTACCTGTACTCATTAACTTCTTCCAAAACGTCGTCATCCAAAACAATTTGTCTTTATCAACCCTTTTTCCTACTATCAAAACTTTAGATTTTGAGGCATTAAATTTTAGATTCCATTTTGTAACGAAAGCTGGTGCAATGTCTAAGAGACTTTGTAATTCATTTTCTGATTTTCCAATGAGTACAATATCATCTGCAAAAAGTAGAGAATTGATTAATTCTCCGCCTTAGCTTACACCTAGTCCTTTCTCTTTTAACATAAATACAAGATCCGTCATTAATATAGAAAATAAAGTTGGTGATAAAATACATTCTTGTTTTAGGCCAAATTCTTGATCACACCAATTCGACTCAAAATTTCCAAATAAGACTTTGTTACTAACATTTTTATATAGTGCTCTTAAAATATTCCAACATTTCCCTTGTATACCATTTTTAATTTTAGTAAATTTTGTTGAAACTAAGGAGTATCTCCCTCATGCAAAGCTCTGTCCTTAGCTGATTTTGGCTTTCTATTTAGATCATATTTGGTAATTTGTTCTCAATCAGTTTTTAAACAATTTTGACTTTATGGTCTTCCAAACGTTTCGATTTTATTTGCACTGAAGAGACATGAGTTGTCGAAATGCGCATATGCAGAATCAAAATTTACAGAAATTTCGGTATTTAGTTATTTGTACTAAAAAGAAACATAAAACTGATGAAATCACGATACCTTGTGCAATTATTTCCTTAAATTCCGGGCTTTAATACTAGAAATCCCGAATTCCCGAGCTTAAAAACTTCCAACCCCGGCATTCAAAAAAAGGTCCGACCCGTTCCCTTAAATTTCTGTTTGTGTCTGGCCATTGATTTTAACATACAACAATCATCTATGCGAATCGCTACACACAGAAAATGTGATTATTTCTCCGATAGATCATATTCTATCTAAAACAAAATTAGCTGAATCAAATTTCGTTAAATGGCTATTCAAAGGAATAAAAAAAAATTAAAACAAAATTATCTGCATCAAATTTCGTTACGTGGCTATTTAAAGTAAAATACATATTTTATCTTAAATAAAATTTTCTGCATCAAATTTCTTTACATGGCTAATTAAGGATATATAAACAAAAGTTATCCACTAACAGTATAATACCTCAACAGTACCAGATAATTTGATAAAATAATTAAACCACAACCCACAAGGGGACTGTACAAAAAACCTGGTATCGGCATGGGAAAACCAATGTATTAGGATAAAACCAATGTTAGGGTAAAACCAGTTTTTGAGATATGGATAGATGATTCAATACGGAATAGATTAGTTATACGAAGTAAGAATTATTTTTAAAATGCAATATTCCATATTTGATTGTTTCCGCTTTTCTTGAAACTTCTGGTGTATATGACAACGTCAAAATATACTTGGAACATTTGTTTTACCACGAGTTCGAATTTATAAAATTGACTATTCGCCGGGAGTATTAGAAGAGGCTTTAACCCCGACAGTAACATGTTGTTTTTAGTTTTGTGTGGAAGATCACATTAACACGAAGAAAAATCCCTCATAAATCAAATTTTATTCCCCTTCATTGATTTCTAATTAGTTCCTTCTGGGTAGTCCAACTCATGCTATTTTTAGATTTATGGCAATGACGCATTTATCATATCATATGCACTTGACCTCTAAGGTATCTAAACAATAAAAGCATAAAAATAGTGCTTTTGGTAGCCGGTGTTATATTGTCATTTTCCCCCATGCTAGAGTTTCCCCGAGGGAAAAATGAAATCACTGTCAGTTTTCCCCCGCGGAAAACTGGCAATATGTATACGTATTGCCATCTTTCCCCCATGCTGATTTTCCCCACAACATGATTACTTAATTTGTTTTACGAAAGGATATGGAGTAAATGAACATGAGACCATAACAAATATGATAATTCCAACTGCAATTAATTTTGAGCTGTATGGCCATTTCGGAAAATTAATTGCTCATCAGCAGCACTAGAACCCAAACAAAGGAAATCCACGATTTCAAAAAAAGCTTACAATACAAAAAACCTTGTTCATTTTTATATATCACGATTCACCTGACCTAACAGGCTGTCTGAGCTTTGATTAACAATTTAAAGCATCCGTTGTCGGTGTGTCGCCGGAGATCTAACATAAATAAAGCTTATACCGCTCTGCCAATTTTGATAAAACAGTAATGCAATTGCCTTTAGATGGCTTCCTTTTAGAATCAGATTCATTTCAAATCATATTTTCAACTTACTTTTACCATTCGTGCCATAACTTTATAACCTATTGATGTAGAACCTAGTGGAGAATCAATTAGCTCAGATCTTAATTTTGCAGAGTTTGGCAATGATCTCATTTTTCCCCCATGTTCAATAAGGGGGAAATTTTAGATCGTGCCTAATTT
>MJUU01041412.1:22590-37113 GCA_002080025.1 Modiolus philippinarum
CCCCCCCCCCCCCCCCCGGGGTGTCTCCCTGTATAATTGTTTATATATCACGTGTTACAATGTGTTTTGAATAAATTTATCACATTCATTTCACAAATCGTTTTATTTCTGTTCGCTGTTAACGTTGTGTGTCGTGTTTTGGTATTAACGTTCGTGTCAATGTTCATATGTTTACAGTTTATGTTGATGGTTTATAGTTTCTATTTAAATTTGGTGTTCACATTCACGTTGTATCATTTGATATTATCGTTAACCATTAATGCTTGTATGTATTGTTTATATTGTCGTCAATATCAATTTGTTTTTTTTATCAGTTTGTATTACTTCATGTTGATCTTTTAACATTTATGTTTGTATTTGTAGATCATATTGTATTCTGTTTCAATTTGTTTTCACTTGATGTTTACTTCGTCTTCCATTTTGTTGCTAAGTTTTATATCAAAATTAGTATGTTTAAATATTTTGTGATATGTCACAGTCATGGATGACGTTGTTTCAGTTTTGTCATTGGAATGCATACCAATGTGTTTCTTAATGTGTTTTAAATGTCGAAGTTTACGTGTTAGCAATAAGTTATCGTTTTTAGTTGTCTTTGTGTTTTTTGTTTCTTGGTGTTTCCGATGTTGCCCTTGTTCATGGATTGTTCGTTCTTTGACTGACGGTTCGGTTCTCACTTACTTTCTTATTTCACGTTGCATAGTGAGTTTTCATGTATGAATGTTGTTAAGTTTTAATGTTTTGTATTACATTATCTTAATATTGTATGTTTCATGTTGTGCTTGCTGTTCATATTGTCTTCAGCATCGATTTATTTTCATAGTTTGCATCACTTTATAGTTATAGCTAACGTTATGTGTCGTGTTTTGGTGTTAACATTTATGTTTATGTTCATATGTATACATCTTTTGTGTCGTTTAATGTTGATGTTTCAACGTTTCTGTTTGTATTTGTTGTTCATTAATAATGATATGTTTTAATAGTTTGTGTAACTTCATGCTGATGTCCTTATGTTTAAATTTTTGTGTCACTTAATGTTGATATTTCAACATTTCTGTTTGCATCTGTAGTTCATATCAGTTAGTTTTTTATGTTGTATCACTGAATGTTCATCTTTTAACGTTTATGCTCGTATTTGTTCATATTGTCTTTAGTATTTCTTTCCATAGTTTGTATCACTTGATGTCTATTTCGTCTTCCACTTGTTGTTAACATCCTTGTTTTGATATTTGTTTCGCTTAATGTTGATGGTTTTAATGTTTCTGTTTACATTTGGCGTTCAAATTCATCGATATTTTTTGTTCATATTATCGTCCGTATCGATTTGTTTTCATAGTTTGTTTCACTTCATGTTGATCTTTTAACATGTTTTTTGTTGCCTTTATATTGTCATATTTTATTATCATTATGCCGTGTTTTGCTATAATCATATGTTCAAATGTGTTAATTCATGGCCATGGATGACATTATTGTGTTCATATTCGTAGATTTTCATGATGTATCACTCCAGAGAAGTTGGGCGTATCATGGTTCTCAATTGGGATTGTTTCAGGGTTAGAAAAAGACAATTACCAACCAGTAACCTAACAAATCTTTCAAAACATATGCTTCACTCACCTTGTGACGGGTGCTATATACAAAGCAGGACATGCTTACCCTTATGGAGCACCTAATGTCACTCTGTTTTTTTTTTGTTTTTTGTTTGTTTTTTTTAGAGAGAGTTCACAATATTTGTGCTTTTGTTTTTTGTGTTATATATGAAGTGTTCGTGTGTTTTGTGGGCATGTAGCGTCTTTGGTCTTCCGTCTACTGGTGTTCTTGCTTTTACCTTGTCTCTTGGCTTTGATTTATGTAATCTTGTACTTTGTTTCTTTGGTTTTCTACTGCCGTTGTTTTCATGTTGATCTTTATGTTTGTATTTGTAGTTCATATTGTCTTCGGTATCGATTTGTTTTCCTTTGATGTTTATTTCGTCTTCCACTTATTACCATTCATACCAAAGTGCTTCCATATTTTGTGTTCATAGTTATAGATGACGTTATGTTCATATCACTGTCGTAAATGGCTTGTATTAGTTCAGAGACATTAATACTATTATGTTATGATTTAGTGTTAACATTCATTTCAATGTTGATATGTTTTCATGTTTTGTGTCAGTTTATGTTGATGTTTCAACATTTCTAGTTGTAACTGGTGTTCACAATCAAATGTTTTCATGTTGTTTCACCTCATGTTAATCTTTTAACATTTATGCTTGTAATTGTTCATATTATCGTCCATATCGATTTGATTCTGTTGATGCTTATATTATCACTCATACCAAAGTGCTTCCGTATTTTGTGTTCATAGTTATAGATGACGTCATGTTTATATCAAGTCAGTAGGATCCTTTGTGAATAAAGCTCATTGTTGAATGCATCATGGTGACTTCAAGAAGAAGCGTTGTTCCTTTGCTTGTTTTTACCATGTATTTATAGATACTTTTTCTCATGTGCTTTTACTCCATATTCTTTCATTCACTATTTATGATTGACGTTTCATAATGTGTTTTCAATGAATTATGATATCCATCAGTATGGTCAGGGTAACAGACTTGATACAACTAAGGTTAGGGATACCTCAGACTTAGCTATGGTTAGTAAAGCCCAAGGTTAAAGGTTTTGAGGGAGTCATTTTTAGGGAATAGGTTAAGGTGTATGATAACGTTTAATTACAAAAACAGGATAACAGCAAGCACCTACAATGGCCAGGAACTACAATCACACGCCACAATTTACAAGCAAACTGCACCAGAAAAACAATAATGAAAACAAGAGATAAACATTAATAACGATAGGAACTTGGAATAGCCGGACTTGGTACCGGCAATGGCAAAAGCCAGTGGTAGGGTTTAGCCGGTCTATGGGTACCCAAACCTCCCCTTTCTCTATCCCGTTTCCATATAGTATCATAAACATGCGAATAAAACCAACTAACTCAATGACCACTATCTTGGAACAGGAAAAATATCACAAAACGTAATTTTGAAAGACGGTGCCGCTAATCTGCCGGCTAGCTCGAGGAATCTAGTCTGCTGGTAAAACACTGTCGCACTACGGAAGAAAAATCAAACTCAAAACTCCCCGAAGGGTTTTGTAAAGTGTCATGTTTAGGGTTACTTTTGTTAAGGTAAAACTAATTTCACCAGAGGGGGATAATACCATTATAAACGTTGGTGTTTGTTTGAAAGCTTTAGGTTAAGTTATATTATAAGTTATAGTGTTATTGTTGGATAATAAAAATACAAAAATACCGATGTTGCATAAAAAACAGTAAATTTAGCTATGCTGTACACGTGTTTCAGGGAATAACCTCTCATCAGCAGCATTAGAATCAAATAAAATGGAAATCCGTAATCCAAAAAATAGTAAGAAAAGAAGTACTCATTTCCAAAAGTATCGGAATAGGAAGCCAAATCCAGTAGCAAGGTCATCTACCGAGTGTCATACACGGAATGAAGCCTCAGTATTTCTAAGCAGTTCGAATTTTGATAAAAACAGCAAATTTCTCTGACACGCAAGGTAAAATTTTCATTTCAGACAAGTCTGACTATGGGGCTGAAGATACCCTCGGGGACCTCTGGTTCGCCAGCAGTGGCATCGGCCCAATGGTTCAAAATACAAAGAACACCTGACTCAACAAACGGATTTTATAAAGGGTTTCATTCATGGTTTTAACCATGATTATTTCATGTTTTTTTTTTTTATTATTATTATTTTTTTTTTATTTCTTATAATTACATGTATATGCCAGTTATCAAAATCACCTGATGCACAATAAGCGAATTTTAATGCACTTATGTTTGTAAGGTTTATTTTGATTGAGTGAATTCAAAATTTTCAGGGGGTAAAATCCACGATTTATCGTCGGAACAAATAACAACCTAATGGCAAAGACGCATACCAAGCTTCCTGTAATCTGAAAACCGAGTTACAACGTTCTTTTTGCGGATTTGCATTATAAAAGAGATAACTCAACTGTTTTTTTTTATTAGGATCTTCAGGGGTAAATCTAAGATTTTACTGTCGCAAACCACTATTTTCTGGCTCCGCTAAGGCGTCGCCAGAAAACTTTGCGACAGTAAAATCTACGATTTACCCCCTCGGACCCTAAAATACAGTACAATTATCTCTTAAATAACAGTAGCCCGGCACTTAAAATCACACTTCATAGAGGATCAAGATGGCAAAATGTGATTTTCAAAAGTTAAATTGCAAAAAAACTTTGATCCTAATTTCGGTAAATTGCCTAAAACTCTCAAAGACCTGATTTTTTTTTAATTCTACCAAGAAACAATAATTTGTTTTTTAACTTCTTGACAGTATTAAGAATTATTTTCAGTAGTAAATCGCAAAAAAATCTTTGATTCCAGTTTTGGTAAATTTAATGAAACTCCAATTATGTTTATTTCCTGAAAGTCTTAACGGCCAGTTATTTTGGAATTCTACCTAGCAACCACATTTACCGGTAACTATAGCCTAAATTACAATGACAACGTACTGAGCTGGAGAAACATAAGGTCCCGTTGAATTTTTACGAATTTTTTAATACAGATGCTGAAATGATGTACATAAGATTACAACGCGCGAAATAGGGGTGTATTGAAATAAATTTCAACGAGGTGGATTGCTAATTCGGCAATTTATCAGCAGCACTAGGACCCAAAGGTTCTTGGTATCAAAAGCGTGTGGAACAAACACACTTCAACAATCAATAGTGCCAAAAATAAATAAGGAAAGAGGCATCATCCTTATTTCCTTAAGATTGATAAATGTATCCATGATATTTTACACAACACGTACCTGATATGCTTGCAAATGTCGAATGTCTTTCGATTATATAATTTCTCTAATGTGGATTCTTAAAAATTCCAAAGATCTCCTTGAACAGCTCTCCTCAAACAGTCTCGCATACTACAATAGCATTCAAACTTGATTTTTCTACCCTGTATACAACCCTTCCACATAATAAACTTAAAACAGTAATTTCCGATCTGATACATCAATGTTTCTGTACCAAAAACGGAGAACGCAGGTATTCATATTTGGTAATAGGAAAATATAAAACATATTTTGTTAAGAACCACACTGAGTCAAGCAAGAAATACAGTGAAAATGACGTGATAAAAATGCTTGAATTCTTGATCGACAACATTTTTATTGAATGTGGAGGCCGCGTTTTTCAACAGACAATAGGAATTCCATTGGGAACAAACTGTGCGCCACTTTTAGCTGACCTTTTCCTTTTTTCGTATGAAGCAAAGTTTTTATAAGGGCTAATACAACAAAAACAAAAACAACTAGCCCAGACTTTTAATTTCAGCTTCAGATATATAGACGATGTACTTTTTAAAGAATATTTACATCGCATCTACCCCAGAGAAGTTGAAATTAAAGAGACAACCGATACAGCAAATTCTGCTTCATACCTTGACCTTTTGTTATACATTGACGAACATGGACGTCTGAAATCTAGGCTTTATGACATACGTGATTATTTTGACTTTCCAATTGTGAACTTTCCCTTTCTCTACAGCAATATACACCAGCATATGGAGTGTATATTTCACAATTAATTCGTTACTGTAGAGCGTGTAGTTCATACAGTGACTTTGTGGAAAGGGGAAAACACTGTCACAAAAACTGCTAAGTCAGGGATATGTTCAGCCTCATAGATAGATATGAAATGTCAGTGTCACAAATGAAAGCTGACATTTTCAGCTAGATTCACGTCTTCCCGGATTTTACATTACCGGTTTTGACTTTACCCTGGATTGGCCCACTGTATACAGAGCAGGACATGCTTACCCTACCGGAGCACCTGATGTCACTCTGTTTTTGAGAGTTCACACTGCTAGTGCTTTAGTTTTTTGTGTTGTAAATGTAGTGGTTGTGTGTTTTGTGGGCATGTAGTGTCTTTGGTCGTCCGTCTTCTGGTGTTCTTGATTTTGCCATGTCTCTGGACTTTGATTTATGTGATCTTGTGCTTTGTTCCTTCGGTATTCTACTGTCGTTGTTTTTTTCTCCGGGAGATTCTCTGTATAAACGTATATAATATGTATCTAAAATATTGCAAAGGCAAAACATTTAAAAAAAAACAAAGCATAAAAAAATCGACGGTCAAAAAGCAAAAGTTGCGGACAAAAAGCAATGCGGACAAAAAGCGACGGACAAAAAGCAAAAGTTGCGGACAAAAAGCAAATATTGCGGACAAAAAGCAAAGCGGACAAAAAGCGACGGACAAAAAGCAAAAGTTGCGGACAAAAAGCGCCATTTTGCGGACAAAAAGGATCAGCGGACAAAAAGCAACATGCGGACAAAAGCACTGCATCAGTGGACTATTAGTCCCCGATGATATTCACCAACCCAGTAGCCAGGACATCGGTGCTAGCCCGACAGCCGATTTGTTTTGGAATACTTGCAAAACATGTATCTAAATTTAAGAAAATTTTGTTTAAACCTATGGAGTATCTGCCTCTTGCATAGCTCTGTCCTTCGCTGATTTTGGCTTTCCTTTTTAGATCCCATTTGTTATCTGTTCTTTATCTACTTTTACGCATATTTCAGTTCTGTGTTGATTTGATCTGCACTGAAGAGACATAAGTTGTCGAAATGCGCATATGCAGAAACTAAATTCACAGTAACTTTGGTATTTCGTTATTTGTATCTAGATCTGACACTGATACTTTCACAAATTTTACATTCACATTTACTAGATATAATCATATATTGTATGATTTTTAAGATAGAGGGAATTAATTTAAATTTCAAAACCTTATTAACGAATTTTCAAAATTTTAGAAGCTTATGGTATATTTTTAAATAATACTTACAAATATTTAATGTGCGCCACTTACAAAAGTAAATAAACGAATTAAAAATCCGTATTAAGAAATCGATATCACATATGTACAGTTGTATGCGATGTCCTAATTAAAGAAAGTGTTGAACGATGACACCTCGCCTTTATATGGCCCTTTAAGTTTTCATGAAACTCATGTTGGAAAAATTTATCTTGCCAGAAGAGATAAATTTAGATTCTTAGATCAAAAGATATATCTAAACAAAGTATTCACACCGAAAATATTTGAGAACTGGAATTTTAAAAGAAATTTAAGATACGTGAAATTCGATATTCCTACACATTTTAACACTCCATTTCTTTGTATTTTATGTAAATCCTTGGATTTTTTAGGTAATGACATTTCGAAGAATTTTCTATGGATTTTACATAGTAGTGCGACAGTGTTTTAAAGGCAGACAAGGCTCCTTGAGCTAGTCGGCAGTTTAGCGGCGACCACTCCTTGACGTATCTTTCAAAATTACGTTTTGACCCCCTTTTTTTAGCTCCACTGACCAAAGGGTCAATGTGAAATATTGCCATCACTTGGCGTATGTCGTTCGTACGTCGTCTGTTAGCTTTTACATTTGTAACAACTGTAACAAATTCAACCAAAATTTACAGGAGTAATGTATGGAAAGGTCCTTTACAAAACTTGCCTTTTTCGTTCCAATCCGATTAAAAACATGACCACCAGCGCGGAACATAGATTTACATGGAAAAGTCACGTTTTCATTATCAACTTCCCCTCTGAAACCACCAAAGCAGATTAAATAAAACTTTAAAGGAATTACATGTATGATCCGAAATATTGATTGATTGATTGAATATTGTTTAACGTCTACTGAGCAATATTTCAGCTATATCAAGACGAGAACAAGTTTGTTATTAAATAATCACTTTTGGGTATGGAATGGGTCATGCGACGGGAAATACTCACTGCCACAGGAAAAGTAGGGTGAAATCGAAGGGGGCAGGATATTTAGCGTTGTAGCCAATTGTGTATTGTGTATTTATTCATCCCACACAACCACGGACATCCAGTTTTGGAGGGGTTGTACTCCGCAGCCTGGAATACTGTGTCCTATTTCTATATCCCGGAGTTCCCTCGGAGGTTGATCCGATATAAAACATAGCCGCCAACGCAGAATATAGTTTAATATTGGACCCTATGAAAAACTACAATTCGGTTTTTCACGAGAGAAATAAGTTTATGAAAGTCTTTCTCGTTTCAAACGGAAAGACCTTTATGTATTTATTCTGATTATTAAGGTCGTTTCCGTTTCCAACGAAAAGACCTATTGCATTTTGTCTGATTATTATTACCCTTTCTGCTTCATTCTCGGAAAAATGGCTCGACATATCCTTCTGATGCTTTGGGAAAATGATGTATGTTAGTTTTCAGAGATACTATTAAGGATTCTGTCCAAAATCTTTTTCCGTTACAGAATTATCTCCCTTGGTTAAAAAACATTATTATTGGATAAACTCAGAAACCATAAGAGACAGCCGATGAAGTGCATTGACAAAAATGTTTGTTATGTCATAACGGACCTTCATTACATTTGGACTGACTCTCTATGACAAACCATGAATTATGCCCCTTGAAAGTTTTGTCACATTTTAAGTATGTTTTTCTCGAAAACAGTAAATGATAGAAATCTAGAAAATTTTCCATTCATCTAAGGAGATATCCGTTACATCTAAAGATGCAAAGGTCAAAAGTCAATAGTCACTTTGAACTTTGACCTCATATCTTATTAGAACAACGCAAAAAATGCAATAGAAACCTGATAGAATATATAGGGGAAAATGTGTNCTTGTTCAGATCTACATTTGGGACATTGGGTCCAAAATTGAAGGACCAACAGTTTTAGGCCTCTAGCCAAAAACAAATTTTTGAAGTCTGGTTTTGGGGTTTTGCTTATAGCTCAAATACCATTGAAGATACAAACTGATGTCCAGTACAAGAAATGGTCAGAACTATGTGACCTGCAAAATGACGTCAAGGTCAAAGGTCAAGACCTCAACAAAATTGTTATCTTACATAAAGGTATGAATAAATGTCCATATTAACAGTTGAATGATGGTTTTATCTTTACAAAAGCTTTATGACGCAACTTCCTGAAAAGGTTTTTACAATTGTTCTTCGAGGAATTGATGAACTAGTATTCTCAAACATTTTTAAGTATGTTTTTCTCGAAAACGGTAAATTAAAGAAACCTGGAACCTTTTCCGTTCACTTGGGTTAAATGTGTTATATCTAAAAATGCAAAAGTCAAAGGTCATTGGTCCCTGTGGACTTTAACCTCAGCCCTTCTTATATTAACTAAAAACACGTATTAGATAGCTAAAAAATGTAATGGAGAAAATGTATGTCTTGTTAAGATTTATTATCTTGGTTCCAAAATTATTTAACAAATCGTTTTGGGCGTGTTGCCCAAAAACAAACGGCAGTACAATACCGAAGGAACAAAGCGCAGGATTACATAAATCAAAGTCTACACACAAGGCAAAAGCACGAACACCAGAGGACGGAATACGAAAGACACTATATGCCAACAAAACATACAAACACTACAAATACAACACAAAAAACTAAAGCACTAATAGTCTGAACTCTGAAAGAACAGAGTGACATCAGGTGCCCCGGAAGGGTAAGCATATGTCCTACTCTGTATAAACCACCCGTCACACTGGCAGTGGGTCAATCCAGGGGAAAGTCAAAACCGGTAATGTCAAATCCGGGTAGACGTGAATCTAACTGAAAATGTCCGTTTTCATTAGTGACACTGACATTTCATATCCGCATATGATGTCGTGGTGACGGCCATAGAATTTCTGAAGAGACGAAAGTAACAACGACTGAACATATAGTAAAACCGATTTTTATTTCTTTTTTGGGGATTTTTACCTATAGCTCAAACGTCATTGTAATTACAAAAAGATATTCATATAAAAACTGTTCAACAAAAGGTGACCTTCAAAATTAGGTCCAGGTCAAAAGTCAAGGTCACAATAATTTTTTTCATATATCATGTTAAAGAATCAATAAATGTACATATGAAGCTTATAATGTTAGTTTTATCAGTGAATTAATAATGAGAACAACGCACTGTATGATGCCACTTCTGGAAAAGACCTATCAATTGTTCTTCGAACAACTGACATACTTAATTTTCTTCTTTCCTGCCTCATCCCCGGTAAAACGACTGGACAAATTCTTTTGATATTTTAACACGATAAGTCTAGACCTTGTCTAGTTGATAACGATTAGGCATCGGCAGAAAATTTTTATCGTTCACGAATTATCTCCACTAGTCCGAGAACCTTTGATATGGGATAAACAGATAGCTGATAAACAGTAATGGAAAAAAAGCTTGCATTAAACTCTACGGGGGACCGCTCAGAAAGTATGCCCATTGAATCATTTTAAGTATACTTTTCTGGAAAACAGTAAATCATAGAAACCTATAACCTTTTCAGTTCATCTTCGGTGATATGTGTTACATCTAAAAATACCAAGGTCAGAGGTCATTGATCAGTTTGAACTCAGAAACTGTTGTTTGATTAATCTAGAAACCGTAACAGATAACTGATAAAATGTAACGGAGAAAATATATGTCTTGTTAAGACCTACATTTGTAACATGGGTTTTAAATTATTGCACCAATTTTTCGGGACCAAACACTGATTTATGATGTCCGACTTTGGGTTTTCACCTAAAGCTCAAATCGCATTGAAGATACAAATATATATTCAATAGGTAAAATGTTCAAAGGTATGTAGCCTTCAAAAAGAGGTCAAGATATCACAGGTCAAGGTCACAAACAAAATTCACTTTTCGTTGAATATAATGATACCCCCACTCGAAAAGTGAAGGGTATAGCTCGTCCGTCTGTCATTCTTTCCAATATTGTTTGTCACAAAACGTTACGCTTTGAGGAAAAAAAAATGTAGTTGAAATTTGGTATCATGCATTCTTGTTATGAGCTGAATGTTGTAATCGTGTTTTTGTCGGTCTCTACGATATCACCTTCCTGTTTGGCGAGACATTAAAATTGTAAAGTATTGATAACAGGTAGGGAAATTCTCGTCACAAATGCCTCTGCAAGAAATTAAGGTAGTATGGAGGTTTCGAATTGTGCATCATTCTTGTGTATTTGACAAAAAAATATAATTCACAAGATGTCTGATTATAGTTAAATTAAATAGAATATGCAATTTTTATTGGGTAATTATGTTGAATATTTAATCTTTCCAGCAAAATTTATGATTTTAATGGGTAATCATGTTGAATATTTAATCTTTCCAGCAAAGTTTATGATCTTTCAAGTGTTTGCCTTGGTATTAATTTGGAATATTTCATCAAAGGAGTCACGTTATCTAATATTTTTAAAAGTAACTTTAAGTTTATACATTCTTAAATGCTAAGAAGGAGCCCACTATTGCAAAACTTGCTGAATTTGAATAATACTTGCATATCATCCCTTAATCATATTTTGATTCCAAGGTTTTGTAAATGTTCCAATTAGATCTGAACTTAAGAGGCATATTCAGATTCAATTAAAAATCTGAATACTCTTATGCTAGAGCATCTACAAATAAGGAGGCTTCGAAGATTTTTATTTAAATCCAGAAAACTCCTTCAGAGAAATCAGGAAAATGTTCGAAACTTACACTGAAAAAGCGGAATGGTCGCCATCATTTGGTAGGCAAGTAAAATGTAAAGATCTGACTGACTTGTTTAAATTAGACTGGAGTGAGACAAATCAATTGATTAGACTGGATACTTAATGAAACAAATTAATTCATCAGACTGGATACTTAGTGAGACAACTTATTTTATTAGAAAAAAGAAGGGAAACGGGGAATGTGTCAAAGAGACAACGACCTAAAGGGGCGTAATAACAACTCAAAGCCACACAAGATCTTCAATGAACGGTGAGAAAACCCCACACCCAACGGCAGGTCGGAGTCGGCCCCTGAATAAAGAGTAATCAAGTTCAGCGAAATAAACATCATCCTAGACTCCTATAGACATAAAGTAAACTCAATAGAAAAAGACAAGACACACAAAGGCTTAATAGGACAGACGCAAACCTGCTGCGTTGGGGTTAAACTAGTTTCATTGGACCCAAACCTTCCCCCTTTAGCCAATGTGATAAATCAAAAAACAAACGTAACAACAGTAAACAGTTGGCAACAGGACTGAGTCAATTGTGAAAAATGAAACTGAAAGAACTAAATATACGGACATAAACATTAAATCACAAGAGACTACTAGCAGTTAACTTTATTAGACTGGAAACTAATAATAAATTAAATGTAATTTATTAGACTGGATTCTAAGTGAAACAAATTAATTCATTAGACTGGATACTAAGTGAGACAAATTAATTTATCAGACTTGATACTCAGTGAGATAACTCAATTTTGATCAATTCTAATGAAATCAAGTAAGTCCTCTTTCAATAAGCTAAATAAGAAAAAGAAATAAATGGGGAAAATGTCAAGGAGACAACATCCCATATCCTGGTTTAAACGACCCAAAACAAAGCATCTAGAGGTCACCGCACGGTCTTCAACAAAGTGAGGAACCTCACACCATATAGCAAGCCCTAAATGGTCCCCCATAAAGGTAAAAAAAAGAATCAATCAATGGAAACAAACCACATCCAATAACCCAAATATCAAGAAACTAAAATTTTATAAGAAGACAAGGACAAGCCAATGACCAACATATTCCTGACTTGGGACAGGCGCAAAAATTCCGGTGGGGTTAAACTCGATTTCTTGGATTTAAACTCTTTTCCTATGTGTGCTGAATGGCTAAAAATAAATACACAAAAAGACTCACAGTAAAAATTAAACTACAAAAAAGACAAACTTATCAAAACGTGTCCCTTACAATGAAGTACATAAAACATGAAGACAATACACACGGGTACTGTCCGGACAAATGCTCGCAGTTAATGACAGCTTCCGTTGACTATGATATCAAGCCTTCTTACATATGAAACTTCAATTTAAATACTTCTAAATAGATTTCGTATAACAACATCATCAATTATGAAAGAAGAACATGATATTGTGCAATGCCAACTACTGTCATATGAAAAATTGTTTAAATTTGGTGTAAAGCATTTAAGAGATGATCAATATTTTTGCTCACAAAAACCGGAAGTAAAAATTTAACAACAATGCTGTATTTATATCCTTTATGAATAAATTAATAAGTTTGGAAGGACAATTTTTGAATTTAAGCGCTTTTTAAATGATATTGCCATAGAAGTTTGGATGTGAAATGCCTTGTTGTATTAGAGCCCTTAAATCTTTACTTCTACTTTCTCTTTAGTGTTGATGTCCGTTGTAGTGCTCACATATTTTTTTTTCAAGATTTGAAATTGGCATTAACGACATCATCGCAGGGACAGCACGCATTTTATCAAATCCGCGACTTTAAAAGGTTATGCATTTTTAAATTCAAATTAGATTATACTTCATCATTTTTAAAACTTTAGAAATGAATCTAAAACCATACAAATAATTTAAACACCGTATAAACGAATCTAAAAATCAAGATCTTAAGCTGTATTTGTTTAACAATAAGCGGATTCAGCTTACGATTAAAAGTAAGCTGTCATACTTATTGTTTTCATCTGAGAAAATTGTCTAACTAGGAAAATCGATGATTTTAGATACTTTCATTAAAGAAAAATAAAATCGAGAATATGTGGTGTAAAAACCTTATTTTAAAACTGAATTTTAATTTAAATTCAAGATATGGGAAATTTAAAATCAGAGCACGTTATCAGACCCCCATTTTTTGTATGTAAAAGACATTTAAACAATGTTCATATTTGAATTCACTTCGAAGAAATGTTTATTGATTCTATCCATCAGCCATTAGATACGCATTCAATATGGTAGTCTACATAAAACGTCATATTACGGATTTCCAAATTATGGACACCCTCTCTGGGTAGATATATTCATAGAAATCAATTTGAGAGATTTTGATATACATATAAATATATATATATCACATCTTATATCTGCACTACGAGAAAATGAACCAGTTCTCAGATTTTCTGTCGAGACTGAAAAGCAGCATAGCCATCATGAGTCGATTGATCAATATGGGAATAACGCTATATAGCTTAATTCAAGGGTGTAAAACACTTTTCTAGTCATCAAGTCACATTTGTCGGTTTCTCGTATGTTACCATTTTTTATTTATACTTGTTTAAAGCGATTTGTTGCCAATTGGAGTCCCTAGTCCTGGATAAATGAGAATATATTCTCAGCTTAAGGTTTTATTTGTTTTAGGCGTTTAAATATCCACATACATTGTCCTTACGAATTTCAAGAAATTTATTTCGTTTCACTTGGCAGCAATACGTAAATTTTCAAAGAGATGAAAATGTGCCAGCCCATTCCCCCCCCCGCAAAAAACCCCCAAAAAACAAAAACAGATTAAGAGTATACTGTGATATTATTAGACATTTTCAAACGGTATATTATTATTATAAGAAGTTCAATTTGCAAGGGTGTTGTCCATGAAATATATCATGGAGGAATTAAGTAAATTGTTCGAAAAAACAAAACAAAACAAAAACACCCCCCCCCCAAACAAAATACAAA
>MJUU01041412.1:37118-54956 GCA_002080025.1 Modiolus philippinarum
AAAAAAAAAAAAACCCAAAAAACAAAAAAAAAAAACAAATCCAACAGTTAATATCATTGTCAGTTTTGATGGGTAAATATCAGAAGGTGCTGCCCAGATGAAAACCTTTCCATATACAGAATATTAGGAAAGTAAATGAAGCGTTTTACTTTCTAGTCATCATGAATAAACTGAGAAATATCAGCTACATCAAAATAGGTTAAAATGGTCCCTACAACTATTTCTTGTATATATGTATGGTGGTCTACGTTTGGTCAGTTCCACAGCTTTACAATAAATATTTCATCGCTTCTTCATTCTACATCTTTTGTATATGTCAAACGATTCTGGTAAATCAAAACTCTTTTTCTATTTCTCAATCAGCGCTACATGCTTGTATTCTCTTTGCTAGTGAAAAATATCATATTGATTCATAACTACCTATGCAATATGTACAAAATAATTAAGCAGACCAGCACACCTTTCGAAAAAACAAATTCACAAGGCAGTTGAAGCATGTACATGGTGATACGAAACGAATTTATCTATTTCCTTTTTATTGACAAAATTCTTAAATTTTAAACAATGTTGATCTTCTACCCATTAGATATGAATATTTTAATTTCTACTTGGAAACAGAAACTTAAAATTTGGTTCTAGTGCTGCTGATGAGGAATTAATTTCCGAAATAGCCATACAGCTCATAAAAATTATTGCCGTTGGAGTTAACATATGTGTTATGGTCTCATGTTCATTTACTCCATATCCTTTCATAACATATTTAATACAGGAGTTTGTTTTTTTAATTGCAGTGTGGAGTTGGTAAAACAATTCCCCGTGGTAGAGATGTATGCTCTTTATTTTTTCATAGATATGGTGTACTTGTACATGAGATAATATCTCATGTGTACACTTTTTTCAATTATTGTTATCTTAATTTATGTGAATTCTAAAACCGAAGGATAAACTCCCTCCATCGTAGTTTTTTCCTTAGCTATATTTGATATTACTGATTATTCAGATTTCATTTGATTTTATGTATTTTTAAACAGTTTTTGAAATAATAGATTTCCTTTGATTTGGTTCTAGTGCTGCTGATGAGGAATTAATTTCCGAAATGGCCATACAGCTCATAAAAATTATTGCCGTTGGAGTTAACATATGTGTTATGGTCTCATGTTCATTTACTCCATATCCTTTCATAAAATATTTTAAAGAATTTTTAATGCAATGAAAAGAACTTTTCCGGTGAGAACAGTAAACTCTAAAGTCCGGTATTAGCAATTACTTACTTGTTGTTATTTGTTGAAATATTGTGAAGGAAATGAATTTATTGGTTTGTTGTGTTATTTCATCAATGATTTACCAGTTCATCAAGTCAGACAACCTGGAACGAAAACAAGAAAAATAAAGTTTAGACATTTTATAAATCTAAAAGGCATTCCGTTAGTACAAAATAAATGTAACTTTGATTTATTTGTGTTTTCAAAATGGTTTGAATCGATCTGCATTGATGATAAAATTCATTGTTCTTCATATTTAATTCAAATGTGAATATGTTATGATCGTCTTTACTTCTTATAAACAGACTTCTTTATTATAAAACAGAAACTACTTATCCAAGATATGAGGTAGAATGGTTGGCTGGTGTAATGTGACGGTCTCGCGCCCTACGATTAATATGTTAGACTACATCTAGCCTTAAGTTGACATCTTGACTTTTACTTGATCTTGGCTACCATTTTTTATTTTTTAAATTGAGTCCTGACAAGTGATGCATGCCTAGCATTTAACGGCATCTTTGAAGATGCACCCTGTCTCACTCCCTACCAACATGTTAATGTTATATCATCGGAATTGTCGCCTATAACAGATACTGAAAAGTCTTTCTCGATTATTGCAGACTTATAGTTTTAATTTTCTGGTGGGAATTCCGTGCGTACGTACAATGTCCCTTCAAAATGACGTAAACAAAAATCAAAAAGAAATTGTGACGTCAAAGTTTTAGTGGGAAAATCCAAGTTCCCATTCAATTTCCAACAGAAATAATTGTTCCGTAGAATTTAAGAATTTACTTTTCATAAGCGGTGAGAAAATGGAGGTAATAATATTTCGGAATTCAATTGTAAACTTCAATAACGTTTGAGAATCGTTAAGATAACAATACTATAATTAGAGGATGACATGCCCCGTGCAAGGTTGAATCAAAATGGAATTTTTTAGTAATATTTGTGTCTGTAAGACACATATGATGCCCCCGATAAACACATGTTACTCTAGATTGCACAGATAAACTATGTACCCTCTATTACTTAAACAAAAAAAAACAAAAAAAAAAAATTAAAACTTAACAATGATTGTATATTTTTTGGAAAAAAAGAACCAAAGTCAAAATACATACCACATGTACATCTTCAATATAGGTACAAATGAACTGCAAAATAAAAGCTTCCTAGCATCAAAACTGTAGGAGGAGTTGTGCGGACAATCTGTGTACCCTCTATTACTAATTCACCCAATAAATGACTAAGTTCAACAATGTGTATTTTTTCCATAAATGCATCAAAATAAAAATCCTTCCCACTTGTACATTTTCAATATAATTACAAATGATCTGCAAAATAAAAACTTCGTAACATGAAAATCGCAGTAGGAGTTGCGCGGACACACTATGTACCCTCTATTACTAAATCACCAAAAATAACTAAGTTCAACAATGTATAATTTTGACAAAGATCAACCAAAATCAAAATCCATACCACATGCAAATCTTCAATAAAGCTGGGACTAATATATTCATTAGCCCCGGAATAAAGGTACAAAAGATGTGCAAAATAAAAACTTCCTAGCATCAAAACTGTAGGAGGAGTTGCGCGGATAATTATCTATACTCTATCACAAAATCACCAAAAAAAAATGACTAAGTTCAACAATGAATATTTTGACAAAAATTAACCAAAATCAAAATTCTTACCACATGCACATCTTCAATATAGGTACAAATGATCTACAAAATAAAAACTTCCCAGCGTCAAAACTATAGGAGGAGATGCGCGGACAAACTATGTACCCTCTATGAAAATTCACCAAAAATGACTAAGTTCAACTATGTATATTTTTCAAAAAATGCATCAAAATCAAAATCCTTATCACATGCACATCTTCAATATATGTACAAATGATTTGAAAATAAAACTTTCTAGCATAAAAACTGTAAGAGGAGTTGCCCGGACAGACCGTGTACCCCCTCGGACGGACAGACTGACAGAGGTAAAACAATTTGCCCCCCGACTTATCGTCGCGAGGGCACAAAAAGATTTATAACATTGTTAAAATAAAATAAATGACCAATGAGACAAAACAGCGACTCATTACTTTCTCATATAATGGAACGTTTGAAAAAAATCTTCTTTTTGCATAATCTGTCATAAAAATCATTTGAATGTTTAAGACTGAAATTTCAGAGGCGCACAAAATATACGTCAGATATATCAAAACAACCAATTCTAAATGTCGGTGCTTCTTCCAAATCTGCTAAAGATGATATGTGCGGAATTTTTCTCTTTCTACACACAGGTGTTGTGTTTTATTACCATCATTTTCAAGAGTGAATGTTCTGATGTGAAAAAATCTACTATGGTCCATCTATATCGCAATGCTTTGTTATTGAAGAGACGGGATATAAGCAATGAAAGGATATGGAGTAAATATACAAGAGACATAGTCTCTAAAAATACATAACAGAACCAAGCAATGGAACAACGCTTTTATTGTTGTTCTTCATCTGTAAGTCTTGTCTTATGGCGCCAAGAATTTACGAAATTGTTTTTTGGTCACATTCACCGCAAAAAATGACATTTTTTTTTTAAGATTCAACAAATTTTATTGAATTTTACCTGTCTAACAAAAAAAATGGCATTCACTCAAATTTTTGTTTTAAACGCCATAAATGTTCGTTCAAAATCTAATTCCGGGGTACAATTTTCGTACCCGGAAGTCAAACAAGTCCAAAGACTTACAGACCCGTTTTACAAAACAAAATAATTTTTATCTGTAGAAAGAAATATGAGACACTATAAAAACGAATAAAATTGAGAATCTTAAAAAGAAAATGTCATTACTTTCCGTGAACAATTCTGATGATAATACTATATTTAACTTGCCTTATATACTAAAATGCTATGCATCTGCTTAATAATGAATGGTTTTATGCCAAGTGTCAATGATTTACCAATTCTAGATATTATTGATTTTAAATCCAATGGTTACGGAAAAATCTTTTATAAATTTATGTCTTACATAATTGTTATGTATTAAATTGCAGACATTTTATAATAAAATGATTGTACTTATGATCAGCACGAGGATCTGCAATACTTGATTATTGTTTGGGAACATAAAACTCAAAACGTTTTAAAAAGTTCGAAGTAGCTTATCTTAGTTTTATAACGGGTTTATATTTCGGATCATTCATCTTTATTATGTAGTGAAATTGAAAGTTTGTTGTGTTTAGGAAGTTATATATACATGTATACGAAAGCCTAATTGGGTAACAAAAAGTATTTGTCTATATATTGTATCTGTTCACTAGCTTACAATACTAGTGCTTTTATAGGGAACGGATGACAGTGATTGTAAGAGCGATTTGCCTGTTAATTTTATGTTTGTTGAAACCCCACAACCCCGGCCTAAATTAGAAATGGATGCGACATTGTTCGACAATAAACACTGAATTCTGTTCAAACCGGTGTAGTGGCCGTTTTGAACATCAATGAGGTATGAGCAAGCTTTCATTATTGAAGGCCTCATGTTGATGCCAAGATGAAGGACAAAAAAGGCGATGTTCCATTGCTTGGTTCTACTATGTTTTCGTAGAGACTTTGCCTTATACGAATTTACTCCATATCCTTTCTTCATTTATAGTTATCACGATATATGGTATCGTATCTCCTAATTATAAACCTTTCCGTACTATGAGAAAATTATAAAAGAGAAAGATAAAGTAAGTGAGAACAGAAATGAATTTTATCTCATTACGGGATTACGAGATTACAATTACGAGATAGTAATCTCTTTGTGATTCGACAGGTTTCTCAAAATTATTAGAAGAAATATAATATATCTTGTGTTTACAAGAATATTATCTCGTAAATACGAGATATATTATAAGTTATCATGCATTGAACCAACTAACATAATTACTTAGATAGTGTCGAAAATCGTTGAACGGTAAGGCGTCAGCCGCACCGTTCAACCATTTTCGACACTATCTAAATAATTATGTTAGTTGGTTCAATGCATGATAACATTTTTGTGCGGTTATGCTAACCACAGTACGAAAAGGATAATTACAAAATGACCTACATAAATAAACACTATACCAACTGACAGCGTAACATGAACAATACACAACCGTGTGATTTATTGATTTTTCAAGTTGTATAAAGATTGTACCAGCAAAATGACATTTTCGATTTACGAGATAGATATTTTTTTTCATGACCCTATTATACTTTCATAGATGTAAAAAAATATGTCAAAAATTGAAATGCTCACGGAAATACATTTTTCGTATTCACAAGCAGTGAAAAAAGATCCAAAGTTTTTTGTTAGCAAAACTGACCAACACCGACTGTGACTGAAACGGACTTTTTACTGGCAGAGTGACGGATGCCACGCATGGAGGAGATCATGCTTACCCTTCTGGAGCACCTGATGATACCTCAGTGTTGTAGGGGTTCATTCTGCTAGTGCTTTAGTTAGTGGCGTTCTTGTTAGGGCCCGCAATGAAATGGCGGCGCCCTATAGTAATAAGCCTGTCCGTCCGTCTGTCCGTCCGTCCATCAGCGTTTTCTATGTCCTACGATAACTCAAGAGTGCCTTTACGGATTTTTATGATTTTTTTACTCAAAGTTGCACTTGACTGAAGGAAGTTCCCGTTTGTTTTTTTAAGAAAATCGGAAAATGATTTTTGGGAAAAAACTTAAGATTGCCTTCAGGGATTTTAATGAATTTGATGCTCAAGGTTGAACTTTACTAAAGGAAGTTCCCTTTTGTTTTTGTGGAAAATCTGAAAATGATTTTTGGGAAAAAACTTCATTTTTATATGAAAAAGTGGATATTTTGAGAATTAGCTCTATGTCGTACCATAACTGAAGATTACCTTTAGGGATTTTAATGATTTTGATACTCAAGGTTGAAATTGACCAAAGGAAGCTCCCTTTCATTTTTGAGGAAAATCTGAAAACATTTTTGAGGGAAAACTTATATTAGTTTTTATGAAAAAGTGCATATTGTGAGAATAAGTTATATGTCGTACATTAAATTGAGATTGCCTTCAGGGATTTATATAATTTGATACACAAGGTTGGTCTTGACAAAAGGAAGCTCTCCTTTGTTTTTAAGGAAAATCCGATTTTTTCTGAAAAACATGGGTTTTATGTGAAAAAGTGCATATTTTGAGAATTAGCTGTATGTCGTACAATAAGATTTTGATACTCAAGGTTGAACTTTACCAAAGGAAGCTCCCTTTTGTATTTGAGGAAAATTTGAAAATAATTTTGGAGCAAAACTTTGTTTTATATGAAAAAGTGCATATTTTGAGAATTAGCTGTACATCCTACAATAAATTAAAATTCCCATCAGGGATTTATATGATATACACAAGGTTGGTTCTGGTCAAAGGAAGCTCCCTTTTGTTTTTGAGGAAAATCTTATTTCCATGAAATTCCGCAATCGGGTTTTTGGGACACACAAGGGGGCGGGGCCCTTTCTGACTTTTTCAGTATTCTAGTGCATTTTTATATGTTTGTTCTTTGTCATGCTGTCTCATTTCGTTTTGGGTGTGAATTGCCATGATTTTGGATTTATGATTTTTGGAATTTCCTCTTTCTTCATTATGGTATTCGTTTGCCGATGTATACACGTGATTTGAAGCAGATAAAAATGTCATAAATCAAATAAATTCGTCTACATTGAATATTGAAAACTTAACTGGTTGTCAATATGCTTATTATGAAATTGTAAATATTATGCATAATGAATTGAATTCCAATTAAGAACACAAATACTAAAAGTGAAGTAGATGTAACACTTAAACAGCATTTCCCGAATCCGTGATGGTCAGATAGTTTTACTATAAAGACGGAATGAACAAAATAAAATATTTGAAGCAGAGAAGCAGCTTTCACATACTAAGAAAGTATTTTTATTCGTGGTTGTCAAATTTCGTAGTTCTGCGAACAATCATCGCTTCGAGGTTTTTTCATTGAGTGGTTTGCTATTGCGATTAATTGAAAAATTCGTATTTCGTTTGGTTCTAAATTTCGTGGTTTCAGTCACCACGAAATCCACGAAAATTGTATCACACGAATAATATTACTTTACAGTAGTTGACATGGTTAAATATGTTATTTCTATGCTTTATATCTGAACAAGAGAAAGGACATTGATTATTTTCGTTTATGACAAGAAGACTGACTAAATATGATTATATATAATACTAAAACTAAATTTGCAGTAATTGATTTTATAAATAACTTCAGTATTTTGGAAGGTATTAGAATAAGTATCGAAGTACGATGAAGTTATATTCTATCAGACATATCTTTTACATACAATAGGGCCGGTAAGTCTCGTACAATTTTGGAATTTCCGGGATCAAAAATTGTACCCGGAAGTAACATTTTAAATAAAGATATATGACGTTGTCGTATGAGATTTTAAAGTCTATGAAAACTGCAAGTTCCGGTTCCGGTTTTGGTCATGTACTTGCAGATTTCATACGGGGTTTATGAGATTTTAAAGTCTATTAGATTTTAAAGTATACGATGTACGGCCGACATATTTTAAAATATGCTTTCTATATAGATTAATCTAACGTTAGATTAGGATTATTTGAATAAAATATTTATCAAACTGTTAAAAATTTTAACATGACAAAGCAATAATTAGGAGTTAGCGGGGATCGATTTAGTTTTGCAGTAAATTGACTGTAAAATTTGGAGATACAACATTATTAAAAAAATGCAACATGCATGCACCATTTAACAATCAATAGACAGAGACACATCAACAAGACGGATTTTTTTGTTTTTACTGTGTCTGTGTGTGTGTGTGGGGGGGGGGAATTGAATGCAAATTACCGGATTGTTTGTAGTATTTTATATTTCAAATCATTGCTGAATAGATTATAAAATATACATTTTATATGTTTCTATTTTCTTGAAATCCTGTGACTCTGTCTTGCAGTATTTTGTGGTTATAGAAATGTTTTGATAAAAGCTATATAAAGTACATTATTACAAACCAACCTACACAGAACTTAAAAAGTCACATTTTATGACCCAACTTCACCATAGATCATTATTATAATCACAAATTTTTCCACAGCCATGAAATCTGCTACCCTCAGGTCAGAATGGCATTTTATGTCTCAACCTGAGCACAGATAGTCAAATATAATAGCGACTATGTCGACAGCCATGAAATTTGCAAGCATAAGGTCAGAATGACATTTTATGACCCAACCAACTAATAAATAACAATATATGGTCAGAATTCCTCAACAGAATTTTATCATAGTTATGAAATTTGCTTGTCTCAAGTAAACCATCCCATATAGATCTAACCATTATTTTTCATTGCAACTTTTATCACAGCCAAGAAGTTTGAGCCATATTTTACATATTTCTATAGAAATACAAAAGTTCTATAAAATTACTTCCATGCATTTTTTTCTTTCCTGATAAAATCACTACTGACAAACGTGATGTACTTTCATTTTCGCTAAACTACAAGCACTTACATACATAATTAAATCTGACAGAAAGTTAAGACCAACAGTGCTTCTTGTAATTAAGAAAATTTAATGTTTCGCAAAATATAGTGAGATGTCACATCGCAGTTTGAATAAAACAGAGGTTTCCCGCACGTTTCGCATTTCCGGAACTTGCAATTCTCACGCCGGAAGTTAACATAGCAAAAACCGGAACCGGGACTTGTAGTTTTCATAGACTTTAAAATCTCATACACAACGTTTCAAACAAAAATTTGAACGCCACAATCCTCTGACCTCATGTTTTGGCGGGAAACGTTTTCGAATTGCCTGTTAAACGGCGATTCTCATGGGTCATATGACGAGACTTACAGACTCTATACAGAAACTTTTCTTGCTATATTAGGAAAAACCATTTAGATAAAAATGTGAAGGTTGAATTTTTTGCAATGCACTCGTTAAATTGATTTTGCTGAAATTCATAAAAATTGTCATTAGTGTCAAAAATAGTAAGAGTGCAGGCGTAATTCAGGCTGAATTATGAAAAAATACAGTCTTTACAGTTTAATAAAAATGCTGATTTAATACTTGGAATAGATGTATTATCACCCCTAAACAAAAAGTTGAATTTCTGATCGTAGGGATCGAGTTTCATCTGGCCAAATGCGCTTACAAGATTTATTGTTGGAGTGTTTATTCAATGGTTACCTAAAGGGAGATAATGAATGAGGAATATAGTTGCATTGGTGTCTGATAATGTAGAAGATATTCATAAAAATGATTGATGTATTAGTTGTATGGTGTTATAGCAACTGATTGAAAGTCCATATCAATGAATCAAAGATTATTCATTTTAAGGATTCGTCTGTGGTTAGATCCAATTTTGAATTTAAGATAAATGAAGTAACCAATTATATTTCTAGCTGTTAATACTTAGAACTAGTATTACATGAATTTTAGATATTCAAATTGTGACAAAAGCTGTTTCCAAGTCAGGTAGTTTTGCATTAGTTTTATTTATTGTAAAATATAAAAACATTTGATCATACTGTTTACCGAATTAATTGAAACTTTAGTTTGGTCTCTGTTATTAATTATTCATTGGCAATTTGGAGTACCAATCCTTGCATTTCTGCAGTAAAAAATCAGAGCAGTGAGATTTTATGTTGGAACTGAATAGAATGTGAATGATGAAGTATCAGGTGATATGGGTTGGCATGTTTTGGGCAATTGGTAAAGACATTCGTCTAGATGTACAAAAATGGATACTGATCGAAAAAAATACAAGGTATTTATACAGTGATCTACTTGAAAAAGGTGGTTGTAGAAGTATTGAAATGATATGGAACAATTATAAATATATTTTTCATTCAAAATGTGTAAACTTTTGAAGATCTGTTTCCAAAACCTGCCATAATATTTTACCAAGAAGAAATAAATAACTAATAGATGTACAAGACAAAAATTAGGTGTATGCACTTTTTATCATTTAATATATATAGAATATTACATGGGTAAATCCGTATTACATGCTGTATCAACCCGAGACGTCAATATCATCCCGAAGGCTTGCCTGAGGGATGATATTGGTCGAGGGTTGATACAGCATGTAATGCGGATTTACCCATGTCATATACTGTTTATCATATATTTGAAAAACAACAAAGGTCTTAGTAGTTTTCTAATTAAAATAACACGTGACCTTTGATAGAGATTTCTTAGGTGTGTAATAAAGGGTAGCAGCCGTGACTGATATCGATATCATCACGGGGTGAAGATACAGGACGAAACATGATCGACGTCTGTATTACACATGCAGGATTCTTGTATTTATAACTAAATATATGATAAATGGTACATAGTTAATCTCGGTATTTTGTTATTCATTGAAGTTTATATTATATTTGAAACTGATATTAAAACGGATCACTTATGGTGAATGAAAGGATATGAAGTAAATGTACATGAGACAAAGTCTCTACAAATACATGGTAAAAAAAAGCAAAGGAACAACGCTTTTATTGTTGTTCTTCATCTTGAAGTCACCATGAGGCCTTCAACATTGAGCTTTGCTCATACCTCATAGTAAGTTCAAGACGACCCCTAGCACCGGTTTGAGCGGTATTCTTTGCTAATTGTCGAACAATGCCACATTATGTTGTTTTATTCGTATTTTTTCCTTGAATACATCGGCAAATGAAAAAGCAAAGAAAAAGTAGAAAGGAGAAAATATCAAATAAAAAATCCCAAAACACTGCAACTCAAACTTAACACAAATTGAGACAACCTTACAAAGAAAAAACAAATTAACATAAATATAAAAGAACGTCACAAAGTCAAAGTCTCGTAAAATTATTAAGAATAGCACGACGAATATTGTTAATACATTTGTAGCTTTTTATTGTGGAAATGTTTATTTGTACGTTATGTATGTGGCTAGACTATACTACTCGAGGTTTTTAACCTTTTATCATATAATTTTATCTACGATAGTTACTTAAAAATAGATTTTCTTGTTTCATTGCATGCATGAAAATCTCCACGTAGAGGCATCTTGTTTTATTTTTCAGATATAAAGGAATTACATGTAGAGATAGAAACGCATAACATGTAGAGATGGAAACGCATTACATCCTGCATCCATGGATCATTAGGTAAAAAAGCATGGATGTAGCGTAGCTCGACAATTAGCAATGAATTCCGCTCAAACCGGTGCTAGGGGCCGTCTTGAACTTGCTATGAGGTATGAGTAAAGCTCATTGTTGAAGGTCTCATGGTGACTTCAAGTAAAGAACAACAATTAAAGCGTTGTTCCATTGCTTATTATTACAATGTATTTGTAGAGACTTTGTCTCATTTGCATTTACTCCATATCCCTTCATTGTTAAAGTACAGATGGAAATGAATTACATGTACAGACTGAAACGCATTACATGTACAGATGGAAACGCATTACAGGTACAGATAGGGACACATTACATGTAGAGATAAAAACGAATTACATGCAGAGATGTAATGCATTAAATGTAGTGGAAACGCATTACATGTAGAGAGGGAAACGTATAACACGTTAGAGATGTAAACGCATGGAGACGCATTAAATGTAGAGACAGAATTGCAGTGATTTTTGATTTATGAATTTAAGAATCTCCCCTTTCCTCGTTCTTGCTTCGGTATTCGTTTTTCGATGTACAGAACCGCATTACATGTAGAGATTAAAATGAATTTCATGCAGAGATTGAAAAGCATTACACGAAGAGATGGAAACGCATAATATGTAGAGTTGGAAACATATTACATGCAGAGATAGAAACGCATTACATGTTCAGATTGAAAATCATGATATGTAGATATGGAGATTCATTACATGAACATATGGAAACACATTACATGTAGAAATTGAAAAGCATTACATGTAAAGATGGAAACGCATTACATGAAGAGACGGAAACGAATTACATGTAGACATGAAAACGCATTACATGTAGAGATTGAAAAGTATTAAATGTTGAGATAAAAATGCATTTCACGAAGAGACTTTAATGTATTACATGTAGAGATGGAAACACACTATATGTAGAGATGAAAACACAAAACATGTAGAGATGGAAACGCATTACATGTAAATATGGAAACGCATACGTTGAGATGGAAGGGCATAACATGATGCCAGAACGAAACGCATTACACGTAGAGATTGAAAAAAAAAACATTCCATGTAAAGATGGAAGCGCATTTCATGAAGAGACAAAAACGCATTACATGAAAGGATAAAAAAGCATTACATGTTGAGATAGAAACGCATTACTTGTAGAGATTGAAACGCATTGCATATAGAGATAGATACGCATTACGTGTACATTTGAAGATAGAAACTCATTTAACGATCAACTTTTTATTGATCACAATCAAGTGCTTTGTGACTATTTCGTTACTTAGCTTTTCTGTCTTCTCGTTTTTGCTATGTCCTTGGACTTTGATTGATGTAAAAAAACCACATCTTTTTTTAAATAGGTATTCTAATGCCGTTGTTTTTGACTTTGCACTACGGAAATATTGGAATTTCCCATTAAGATTTTGATGTAGAAACTTGAATGGTAATGATTTTTATTAAAGTATTTTTGAGGACTAACGATATATTGATAGTCAGGTAGTCAAGCATCAACAAAAGGTCCTCACACTTATTGAAATAAAAATAATGTTGTAATAAAATCATCGTAACGGTTTGCTGATCACTTTATTGAATTACAAATGCTGATTAAATGACTACAAGTGGTATAAAATTTCACCTATGTCGGTAAATCACATTAACCAATCACAGATCGTTCATCACAGTATGTCTCGTTGGTTGTGTGAAGGAATCCACATACATGGAGAGAAAATCATACTCGTCCAACAAGCAGACTTCGAAGATGCTTATTACAAATAAAAAAACTCGGGATATAAGTAAAATGTTTGAAACTTACACTGTGAAAGCGGTATTGTCGCCATCACGGGTTAATTTACCTGTAAAATGTAACGATATCGCAACTTCCGAGTTAGACTAGATCAATACTGTGTAATGCAACTCAATTTTGATGACTGCTTATGAAGGCATGCTATTTGCAACGTTGCAAGAAATAAATCCCCTTTCAATAAGCTTACGTTCTACTTTCAGTTTTATGTCCGTTGCAGTGTTCGCCGCATATTTTTTTTTCTTCAAGATTTGAAATTTGCATTAAAGACACCATCGCTGGAATAGCACACATTTTATCAAATCCGCGACTTTTAAAAGTTATGCATTTTTGAATTAAAATTAAATTATACTTCATCATCTTTAAAACTTAAGAAATGAATTTAAAACCATACAAATAATTTAAACACGGTATAAACGAATTTGAAAATCAAGATTTTAAGCTACATTTGTTTAACAAATTGAACAAAAATAAGCGGATTCAGCTTACGATTAAGAGTAAGTTGTCATACTTAATATCTTCATCTGAGAAAATTGTTTTACCAAGGCAAAGGATGATCTTAGATCCTTTCATTAAAGAGGAAATCAAATCGAGAATATGGGGTGTAAAAACCTTATTTTAAAACTGTATTTTAATTGAAATTCAAGATCTGGGAAATTTTATATCCGAGCATGTTATCAACGCCCCCATTTTTTATATGTTAAAGATATTTAAATAATGTTTATTTTTGAATTCGTTTCGAAGAAATGTTTATGGATTCTAGCTACACATTAAATATCGTAGTCTGCATAAAACGTCATATTTCGGATTTCCAAATTATGAACATTCTTTCTGGGTGGATATATACATATAAATATATAACATCTTATATTTCCGCTAAAATAATATGAACCAGTTCTCAGATTGCAAGCTGAGGCTGAAAAGCAGCACAACCGTCATGAATCGATTGATCAATATAGAAATAACGCTTTACAGCTTAGTTCAAAGATAATTCTGCAGGTCACAGTTGTCTGTTTTATTTTTTATCTTTACTTGTCTCAAGCGTTTGGTTGTCAATTGTGTCCCATAGTCCTGTTGTTCTTCATCTTGAAGTAACCATCAGGGGTCATCAATGAGCTTTGCACATGGCTCACTATTAGTTCAAGACGGCCCCTAGCACCAGTTTGAGCGGAATTCTTTGCTAATTGTCGAACAACGCTACATCCATGTCTTTTCTGGTCATGGATGCTTGATTGTCATTAAACATTAATTACACTGGCAAAAAGCTCTTACAATCACTCATTCGTTGCCCCCAAAAACTCTAGTGTCACAAGCTAGCGGACGAATACAACATATTAACAAAAACACTCGGGACTCATTAAGTCGATTGTACGAAAAATTGGCATTATAAAGTAGTGAGATGTTGGCATAATAAACAAATGGTCAGAATGACAATTGGAAATTACAAAAAAGTGATTGCAAAATTTGAAAGTACAAAAGTATCAATTTGTAGCGCTTCAGGTTAATGTTTTTTCCTCAATTAAAAAATAGTTCAAAAATTGTCATCTAGGACAAATTATAAGTACACTTCAATTTCACAAATAGTTTGTTTTAGGTGGTACATATATTTATTTAAATAGGTAAGGAATCCAGTTATCCTTCTTACCGGTATTTGAGGAGATCCTTTCCGCCTTCAATTACACGAGAGTTCATAAAGTCCCGTATTCTGCTACTGTCAAAACTACATCACAATGCTTTTATAATTGAAGAGACAAGCTAAATATGGTTTGTAATAAACAATTAAAAGATATGGAATAAATGCACATGAGACAAAGTCTCCACCACAACATTGTAGAACCAAGCAAAGGAACAACGCTTTTTATTGTTGTTCTTTACCTGTTAGTCGTGTCATGTGACACCGAGATTTTACGATAAATATTATAATTTGAAAACGTTTCCCGCCAAAACACGACGTTTGAGGATTATGAAGCTCAAATTTTGTTTAAAACGTCATACCTTTTCGTTAAAAATTGAACTTCCGGGTATACTCTTTGTACTCGAAAGTTTGAAAATTTACCAGACTTTTCAAACAAGACAAGATAAACACACGTACTTTGGTTCTGTAAAAAGAGTTGCTAAACATTATGACATAAATAAAACTATGAATCTTGAACATACCTTTATTTAGGTAAAATCTCATTGTTTTTGTTTTATTCGCTTGTAATAACACATTTTACTATATTTAAATTCCCTTAAACTTTAAAAGCAATTTGAAAATGTTTTGCAGCTGCTTAATAATGAATGATTTTATTCCAGGTGTCAATGCTTTGCCAATTCTACATGCTATTGATTTTAAGTCAAAGAAATCTTTTGTGAATTTATGTAATATAAATTGTTATGTATTGAATTGCATGTAAAATATTAAAAATGATTTCATTTTTGTTTCAACACGGCGATTTTAAGGGTAGAATATTCCTTGGTATAATAAGAAAAAAAAATAAAGTAGCTAATGTAAGTGTTATTTGAGGGTAAATTGAACACATTTATATTCCAGATCACTTTTTATCATGTTGTTAAATGGCCAATACTTCATACGTACGAAAGCCTAACAGAGTCATGAAAAAAAAATCTCGTAATTAATTATTATCTCGTTATTTCGAATTCGAGATGAGTGATATCGTTTCTCGTTATTGCGAAAAAACTATCTGTAATTCCGAGAAAACTAGCTCTTAAGAGATATTTTTTAATGTAAACAAGGTATATGATACAGTAGATAGAACATTGTTATTTCAAAAATACAATGACATACATTTATGTGTGCCTTGCAAGCATAGTTATCTGCCTTATTAAGCAAGGCTAAAAAAAACTCCGTCTTATAAGATCATGAAAAGGTCTTAAATAGATATCAGTCCCGTTTGAAAAAATGAAGTTTCGGGCGGACTGTGATTCACGATTTATTTTTACTTAGTACTAGGACATAAATTTCTTTTCACCATCTATAACCTTTCAAAAGCAATTGCTGTTGAGTTGCTACCGTGCACTTCCGGTTTAACTCACCATTTCTTTTGAAATGTCTGTTCCAAATCAGCACCTTTGCAGTTAGCGATTTTTCTGGCTGTTTTGCACCTGCTTAGTGTCTTTGTCCTTTGGATATTGTGGCTCTTGACAATCCTGTTCTGTAATTTTGTTATTCTCCTCCCATGAAATGGCTGGAGAGATGTTATAATGACAAGAAAATATCACATGAGGCTTTTAACAGCTCTAAAGATGACCTTCGTGTTTCCGATAAAATATAGTGCGCAAGTTTCTTTCAAAATCGTATACATTGTTTTTTTTTAAGTTATATTTCTTCATTTTCTTTAGTTGAATACGGTGTTGTTATATTAAATTGAAAACAATATGCATGTTTATCAAATTACTCGTTTTTTTATATTTCGTCTCGGATCAATGAAACCGTCGTGCAGTAATTTGTCAAAGATGAAAATAACATTTGTTTACCTGTGACAGTGTATTGCATATATTTATAGCAATGAAATCGACATGCGAAATCTCACAACCCTATTATTTTCACGTATAACTTAATACATGCAGACGTATACAGCATACGAAGTTTTGCCACGTGTAGGGCTTCGAGATTCAGCTCCATCGGAGCTTTGATTTTGTTATTACAATGATAACATTTATATTTGTGTTCATTTAAATGGTCAAATCACTGATTGCTGGTATGTTTTATTAACTTTCATGTTTGATTTTTATATTAGAAAATTAATGAGAAACCTCGGTCGGTTATCTCACTGTACCAAGTTAGTTATATATAGTTAAAGTGGATATAATTTTATTAATTTAAATAGGATATGCTAATTAAAATTATCTCCACTTGGAATCATACAAAACCAACTTGGTACAGGGAGATAACCGACCGAGGTTCCTCATTGAGGATATAAGGTTTTAAATGGGTTGTGATAAGGTAGCTTTTCTATTGTGTGCAGATAATGCTTCATTGATCTCTGAAATGCACTAGGTGTATGATGTAATTAAAACTTGTTGAAAATAAATTTAATAATTAAAAAATTATTCATTTTAGAAATCCATCTATGGTAAGATAAACTTTTGAATTGAAAATAAATGATGAAGTTGTTTACTATGTTTCAAGCTACTTATAACGAGATGTAGTTGAACTTTTAGATTATTTATTCAATGCAAATTACAACAAAAAGCTGTCTGCAAGTCAGCTTGTCTTGTATTAAAACTATTTATTACAATTTGCAAAGGCGTCTTCCAACATAAATATTTCAAAAAACAAAAATTGATACTTTAGTTGAATTGGTCATTTATTAAGGCTCGCAATTTCGAGGCACAAAAAATACTTTGCATTAACGGATCCATGAGTTTTATATGGGAGTTCAAAAGAGTAAAACTCCGAATGATGCAGTAGCAGGTGACATGGGTTGGAAGCCTCCATGTGTTGGACATTGGTCTAGATGTACAAAAAAGGATACTAAAAGAAGAAAAAAACAAGGTAAAAATGTATTTAAATATCAGAAATGTAGTTTAAGAATGAAAATATAGTTACCAAGTTTTCAAAATGTCCAAATCTTTCCTCGTCCTAAATTAACTTCAAATATCCATGGAAACAAACTCCGAACTCGT
>MJUU01041418.1:2447-17000 GCA_002080025.1 Modiolus philippinarum
GGAACGACTTGATAAGTCGTGGGAACGACTTGTAGAAGTCGTGGGAACGACTTTACAACTCGTGGGAACGACTTAACAACTCGTGGGAACGACTTGTAGAAGTCGTGGGAACGACTTGTAGAAGTCGTGGGAACGACTTGTAGAAATCATGGGAACGACTTGTAGAAGTCGTGGGAACGACTTTACAACTCATGGGAACGACTTTACAACTCGTGGGAACGACTTTACAACTCGTGGGAACGACTTTATAACTCGTGGGAACGACTTAACAAGTCGTGGGAACGACTTAACAAGTCGTTGGAACGACTTAAATATTTTTTTTTCATCATGAAAATGACCCAAATAAGCTTTCTTTTCAGTAGTATGTCAGTGAGTTAAGTTTGCCATTCTGTAAATTAAAACATGCAAGTGAAATGTAGGTTGTAACAGACATTTAAATTATTATTTCAGAATGCTGAATGTGTTGATGTGGGTACCAGTATCCATCATGAGACATTTACATTTTCACTTATCCATGTTTCAGTAGTATGTTAAAGAAAGACTTTTATAAACTGGAATACGAAATCGGACCATATGTGTGATGCCAGATTGCACGAAGAAGAAAGGCAAGGTGTTCCAATGCTGTGTTTGTGACCTCTGTATTTTATGTTTGTCCATGCTAAGATAAAGTAGATATTTGTGCGAATGAACTGATAATGCAGCATTTTGAACTTAAAATGGTCAATGGAAGCATACCTACTTGTTATGAACTTTACATCTATAAAATTTGATAGAGAACTCATTTATGTGTTAGTCTTCTTAGGTAAATGAGTAAATGTCTATAGACTGCATATGTTATTATGGAGTGTTTGTGAACTCTGTGTTTTTATTGAAAAACTAGTTTTTGTGTAGTGAGTATGAGCTGGTAGTGTATAAGGAGGGTGAAGGATTAAATATATACAACATGTATGTATAAATACTACCAGTCTGATGAGTGTTTGCAGTGATAAAAGTATTATTGTAATTTTATGAAATAATTTGTGCAATATTAAAAGGTATAAGTTATCTTATGCTTGAATTAAGAAATTTCATAATATTTATACGACTGTAAAATTAGCCCGGAATATTAGCTTTCCGTGAATGTCCAAATGATCATGTGAGCTACAGCCATCACTTGGCTTCTGTTATCGTAGTCGCCATCAGGAATCTCTAGAGTATTGACACCAAATTTGGCATAAATATTACCAAAATGAGAATTTAAAAGCTTGTGATTAAAGTCAATATTGACCCCAGTACAAATAATGTTGGTCAATATCAATAATAATTTGATAAAATTTAAGGGCATATCCAACAGTTTCTTGTTATATTGCCTTTTTTACAATTTTTAGATATATTGTGAATCAAGTACCGAGGATTCCAAAAATGTCAAGAAATGATGGGTCACCGACCTGGTTTCCATGGGAATCGAGGTTAAAAAATGGTTATTTTTGCGTTTTTTAAGAAAAATCAAGTTCTAGTTTGAAAAATATGGATAAAATATTTTCAATCTAATCGATACCAAAGTGACAGAAAAGCAAAGTCTAGGTTTTAAAAATTTACAGAAAAAATAATTTTATATGAGAAAGTATATTCTATTCCTCTAAATCAATGAATATGCAGCCCTTGTAACGGTAAAAGTGGCATGAAATGTCCCTATTACAGATTCAAGTTTACAATGTTTTACAAACTTCTCATGTTGTCGATTTTATGAAATTTTGATATCATGTACTTCTAACAATATGCTTCTCAAAAATCTCAAAAACCACATAGGTTCTGAGTAAATCACGTTTAACAAATCCCCCATTGGTAACAGCCATAAAGCCTGCCAAACTTGAAGGTACAAATTACCTTTCCTTCGGAAACAATGGACATTACTTTGTGACGTTATATTTATATTCCCGGAAAACAATAAATTGCCTTCTTTTGTGTTTGCTATTATTATACTTTACTATAGAAACTAATCTATGGTAAAAATAATATTGGTATTTCTACAAGTAATAGCGCGTAGGCAAAATAAATGTGCGGGAAAGTGCACGTAGGCAAAATAACTGTTCGGGAAACTGCGCGTAGGCAAAATAACTAATTTGAATAAGGCGCGCTTTAGCACGTCGAACAAATAACTAGAGGGTCTCATTGGGGTCTTAGCTTGACACGGGATCGACCGTTTTTCTGTAAGCGTGACCCGTGAAAGTCAAATTATTGTGCGTGAAAACGGGAAACGAAGTAGAGCGGGATACGTGAAATTAAATAAAAATGGTTCGGGAATTCGGGAAAATGATAATTTTACTAAGCGGGAATTTCAGTTTTTCGTTATCAAAAACTACAATGACTGACGTTCTGCAAGATACCTTTTGATCTTCGACTGGTTTTGTATCGGAAAATATTATATAAACCGACGGAATATTGGATGGCCAGTACTCAAATCCATGAAGATGTGAGAAGTATTTTTGGAACCTGCTCGTACTACCGCATGTATCTGAAAGGCTTTTCTGAAATAGCCAGACTCCTTTATAAGTTGACAGAATAGGGTGAAAATATTTAATGTCATGAGAGAGTCAGGTGGCAAACTAAAAAAGTGTCTTGTGTAGGCTCAAATTTTCGGATACCCATGGATACCAGTAAAACGTAAATATCAGACACCGAAGTCAGCTCCTTTGGAATACGAGCTGAATATCTGAAATACAAAATGACAAAGATATCATGACAGCTAATTTTAGTACAAGCTTGCCGGAATACCCGAGAACGCAGTGAAACCGAGAGTATCATCAAAACACCTGATGATACTCTCGGTTTTCAGTGAGAATTCACACTGTCTGTGCTTTTGTTTTCTGTGTTGTCTTGTATATCATCCTGTTATTTTTTAGTTTTTTTTCTTCGTCGATTGTTTGTGGCACAGATTCGTCCTTGTAATTGTCTAAATACAAATAGAGATGTAAATATGAAAAAGAAAGGAAATGGGGTAAATGCATTTACATCCTTTATTATTGTCTGGTATGTATAGTGGATGAACTGACAGGCTGGACAATATATGCAACAGACAACACTATAGAAAAAGTTTTCCTAAGGAGAAGTCCATAATTTATTTATATCGAACATGTAAAAGAGAAAAACCAAAGAATATAGAAGACTAGAAAAGAGACATTGATTTATTCACTTTTTACATTTTTGGGGCCATTTAGGGCTTGCTTTATGGTGTGAGGTTCCTCACTGTGTTGAAGACCATACGGTGACCCCTGGATGCTTCGTTTTGGGTCGTTTTAACCTGGATATGGGATGTTGTCTCCTTGACATTTACCCCATTTCCTTTTTTCTCAAAAAACCGTACGGTCTTCAACACAGTGAGGAACCTCACACCATAAAGCAAGCCCTAAATGGCCCCAAAAATGTAAAAAGTGAATAAATCAATGTCTCTTTTCTAGTCTTCTATATTCTAAATCAATACGAATTGAGACAGTATGAAAAAGACAAGACTAATAAACAAAAATGAACAAGAACGCCACAAAACTAAAGCACTAGCAGTGTGAACCCTTTAACTTAGGTATTATCAGGTGCTCCAGAAGGGTAAGCATGATCTGCTCCTCGCATGGCACCCGTCACACTGCCAGTTAAAATATGTTGAAATATGTTTTGTGGCTGATTGGTTATTGTCATTTTCTAACCCGTAGACGAAACCAATTCAAATCCAGGGTGTATGTTACGTCTCTATCCCTCAATCAATGAATTAAAAGTGTATAACAATTAGTAATTTGATTATCTCTTTGTAATAGTTATACACTTTTAATTCATTATTATTCACAGAATTCTACTTTGTTGAAAAATAATTACATGTATTTTTCTCTGAGCGGGGGGATATTATATTCATGAGTAGAATTCTGATTTTACTATCCGGAAATTAATCATATTTGTCCGGAATAGATTTTGTATATTGTTGGCTTTTTCTCGTGCACGTTCATGGTGAGAAATAATCAAAGCTCCGATGGAGCTGAAACTCGAAAGCCCTGAAAATCTACACGTGGCAAAACTTCGTAGTCATCCAAGGAACTGCTGCATACGTCTGCATGTATTAAGTTATTCCGTAATACGTGAAAATAATCGGATTGTATGTCGATTGTGCAATACACATTTTGAATAAAATTATTTATGTTTTCGAAGAGTGTACAAAGGGAGGTAAATCAATCATACAGACCGGTGCATTATGCAACTGCGCGGCAGGCTGATTGATCCGAGACACAATATAAAAAACGATTAATTTGATAAACATGCATATTGTTTTCAATTTAATATCACAACACCGTATTCAATTCAAGAAAATGAAAAAATATAACTTAAATACACAATGTATAAGATTTTGATAGAAACTTGCGAACTATATTTTATCGGAAGTACGAAGATCATCTTTAAGAGCTGATAATAGGCTTGAAGCTCCACGTGATTTTTTCTTGTCATATTAAGAACTCTCCGCCTTCGGCTTACGAGTTAAAAATGGTTTTTCACGGAAGGACTTTTTAGTTTATAAAACAACGGACTAACCCAAATTTTTGCCAGTGTCTAAATTTTCATTTTGTGAATTATTAGAAAGTTGCATGTTTTGAACAAGTTTCCCTTCAGTATTACCATCACTTATTCGTGAATCTTTATTCATAGGTGAAATAATAAAATTGCTATCTGTGGTGTCAAGACAAGGGGTGATGGTGAATAACTTTCGTCGTTCAAATCAAATGTTCTATGAAATAAAGTTGAACTTAAGTGACTGGATCCTTGTGGTAGAACAGAAATATCAAATTGATTACTAGCGTCCAGATAATTATCTGCTTGATCCGAATCACTGTCTGATGAATGGGTTTCTGAATCTGTCATCTTATTTCAAATCAAGTATACCCGAAATGTTTTTCTCATGTACAGTGAGAAAGATCTCACTTATACTATAACAACCCACCGCAGAACATAAACACAAAATAAATTTTATGAGGAAGACCTCACATTTTGCCTCATATTAAAATGAAAAACAAACGCAAAACAAAATTCGCTCCATAGATTTATTGTAATGAGGAAGACCTCACTTACAAAAATAATGAAAAACAATAAAAACTGGAATTTGTCAAGCTAAGTCATAACTCCGTTCCAATAGACTAAATCCGAGTTCTAGTATCAGGATTTACCAGACCACGTCACAGTACATGAAAAATTACGTCACAAAGCCTAAAACGTCATGAAACTTTGTTGTTGAAGTACATTCTTGGTCACATGGGGCGGACACGTTTGTGACGTAGGGCGGACAAACAAAAGCTGGTGAATCTAAATACCAGAACTCGGATATGGTCTATGAAAATCTGTGGAATACGTGGTCCACTCTGCAGACGACCGAGAGCTTCAAAATTGTCTTTTTTTCTTACCATTAAGAAAAGATAAAACATTGTCAAATTCTTCTTAGCCTTTTAGGTTCTTCACCATGTAACCTTTAAGGGAACTTTTGGGTTGGTCCGTTGTTTTATAAACTAAAAAGTCCTTCCGTGAAAAACCATTTTAATTTCTCACCATGAACGTGCACGAGAAAAAGCAAACAATATACAAAATCTATTCCGGACAAATATGATTAATTTCCGGATAGTAAAATCAGAATTCTACTCATGAATATAATAACGTAACTCGTCGTGAATTTTCTTGCAATAGCGTCTACTATAAAGCATTTTTTATGAAGTGCCGTTCTTTGTTAAGATAGATCATGGTGCCCTTGACTGGCTTTAAAATTTCAAGAACCTTGGAGACCTTATTGTGTATGCAAGGTTTAATTTCAGCATGCAAGGTGTAAACACTTGATTCACTCAGAATAAAAAGATAAAAAGAAGTCTAAAATTGTAAAAATTCAGGCACTGAAACTTTGTTAATAGGTTTGATGGCTTCAGAATCGGCTTTCCAATTATGTTCATCGTGTCTGAGTTTTGTCCAAAATGATCGACAGCTAGGTATTAAGTTTAACATTAATTTCAAATGCAAATGCATTCAAAAGCGTTAACTGCTTACTTGTCTTACACAATACAAATAACATTTTATCGGAAAAAAACTTATCACTGTTACTCTATTTTTGAAATAGTGAATAAGCGTGATCTGGAAAAACACAAAAATGATAAGCGGGATACGGGAATTTAACAAAACGTTAAGCGGGATCCGGGAACCCCCAATGAGACCCCTAACTAGTTATTTCCCTTGTCGTCAACGTAAACGTAAATATTGCTGCGGTCAAGCAAGTGGCAAAACTTTCAATTTACCGACATTTAGAATTACCACGCTGGTCTATGATAACGTACTGACAACGGTGCCAACGCGCTGACAACGGTCTTTGCAACGCACGGACAACGGAAATATATGGTATTACACGCGAAGATCTGACAGTAGGTTTAATTTTTGGTGTTTAAAGATTTTATTGTAATCCATTACAATTTTGAAAATCCCCACACAGAATGTGAAAATTATTGCGGAATCAGGTTGTTACGTTAGTAAAGTGCAGAAAACTGGTGTTTACGAATAAAACTGTGCACAATTTGAACGGTCGAAAAAAAATATGTGTCATTTATGGAATTTCTTAATTTTCTCTCAAAAATATATTAATTTATGAATGAATAAAGCAGCATAATGAAATGTTATGTCCTTTTCTATGTTTTCCCAAAATTTAGATGTCCCAGATCTTCGTAAAATGGTACGGAAGCGTATTGATGCCACACGAAGAACAAAAATATCTCATAATTATGAGATAATATCTCATAATTATGAGATAATATCTCATAATTATGAGATATTATCTCAAAATTATGAGATAATTATCTCATAATTATGAGATAACGGATAATTATCTCATAATTTTGAGATAATATCTCATAATTATGAGATATTATCTCATAATTATGAGATAACTATCTCATAATTTTGAAATAATTATCTCATAATTTTAAGATAATTATCTCATAATTATGAAATAACATCTCATAATTATGAGATACTATCTCATAATTATGAGATATTATCTCATAATTATGAGATATTATTTCATAATTATGAGATATTATCTCATAATTATGAGATAATATCTCATAATTTTGAGATAATTATCTTATGATTATGAGATCATTATTTCAAAATTATGAGATAGTTATCTCATAAATATGACTTATTAACTCATAATTATGAGATATTATCTCATAATTATGAAATAATATCTCATAATTATGAGATAAGATCTCATAATAATGAGATAATATCTCATAATTATGAAATAGTATCTCATAATTATGATATAATATCTCATAATTGTGAGATAATTATCTCGTAATTATGAGATAAATATCTCATAATTATGACTTATTATCTCATAATTATGAGATACTATCTCATAATTATGAAATAATATCTCATAATTATGAGATGTTATCTCATAATTATGAGATAATTATCTCATAATTTTGAGATACTATCCCATAATTATGAGATATTAACTCATAATTATGAGATATTTTTTTTTCTTCATGTGGCATCAATACGCTTCCGTAGAAAACAACATTTTCGTGTTCATGCAAACATGAAGTTTTGTCATAAAACCAATCTATACCGATGATTTTCGTGTTAGATTGTGAATACAGAGGCCAGTTGCCAGAGAAGGGCAAATCGTCCGAGATGACCGGTAATGTTTCCAGTAAATTATTTTTTAACTCACTTAATAAAAAAAAAACTTTGATGCCATGCATTCAATGAAACCCGGAATTAGCCCGATTCGGGTAATTATTAGAAAATTTTTACAACTTCCGGTTAATTCCCGGTGTGTTCAAAAAATTTTGCAAACTTAATGTACTCTTATGATTTTGTTAACACACCCTGAAGTACAAGGTATTAGCTGCTGCAGAATCAGCTACTAAAGACCACAACTTTTGCCATTTATTTTTAGATGGAACACAGAAATAGAAACTGCATGCTCACATTTCATTTTCAGAACACCGTCACCGAGTTTTTTGACACTGCCATGGGTTAAAAAAAATGTAACCATCTCCCATTTCTGAAGACATTTGTTTCTCGAAGTGTTTTCCTTTTGAGACCTTTCCTTTTTTGCCAAACGGAAGGTTTTGTTTTGGAATTGAAGGTAGCAGGCTCTATGAAAGCTGGCTGTCATAGCCCGGTGTTCTTCTTCTTCCAAATACGGGAATAGACTCTAAGGTTAGAGTGTGTAACATCCCGAAAATATGATTTATCTATGCAGAGTGTTCAATGGTACCGTGGTAGTTAAAGTTTTTTCTTATTTACCAACCACGACATGAGCGAAGCTAACGAAGGTTGGTACTTGTAAGCACTTTTCGTCCTGAAGCAGAAGTGGAAGGACCTAAAGCTGTATACGAGGTTTCGAAACTGAAATAGCATGTAGCGCCGAAGGCGGGACCACACCAGAACGGATATTAAATGATGAAATAAATAGTATTAACAATTTATCATTGTGTTTCGTGCTGAATTCAATTCAAATAATTTTATTGATTAAATAATCAATGGGATTGGACAACAGGCTAGGCCTATATAAATCCTCTCCCACAACAAGATGGTACAAATGGAACAATTTAAATGAATATAAATAATGATCACATATTATACAATATACACAATCAAAAGTATATAAGAAGCAGTTTGTTTTGTGATTGAAGCAAGATAGAAAAAAAGAGCGTATTTCAATCATTTTTTACACATTACGGTCTATCATCCAAGAGGATCATTTGTTAATATAAGGTATTATCTAGTAGTAATAAAGAGTGAAAAATTATAAACAGGGCCATCTTATTATCATAAATTATGTTAATGAATGTTTAGATTATTATCCAATGATTTTGTAGACATACATTGTATATATTAAGCAACAGAAGAAAGATCTTTACTGGTAGTAGAGATTAGAATTAAGAAAGTGAGACAGAAAATAAAATAAATTAAAGTTATTGATACAAAATATAAATTTGGAGAAGAAAAATAAATAAAAGAAGAAGAAAATAAAATAAATGGGAGGATGACACAGCATGGTCCTTATATAATCAAATAGCAGATATGCTGAAATACTACATTTCAATATTACCAATACAGATATATCTATAAAACCCAATATACATACATGTTCACATATAATAAACATCTGCATAGATAAATCATTTTATAAAATCATTTATAAATGCAAAGTGCATGTGTATGCATATAAATACAACAGATACATGTAGGCATTTAATTGAACCTTCCAGTATTTTTTATATAATCTATGACTAAGTTTGTTATTTTGGAGTTTAATTCTGGAGAGAGTTCATAGTTATTACCTAATAAGGAATTTGTATCTAAGGGAACTTGTAGGTTATTTAATTCATTAAGCAACTGTGCTCTATGTAACATATAAAGAGGACAAACTCTTGAAGGCATGACCGTATCACTAAACAGAAAACTAGTCTGTATTTTGAGATCAAACGAGACAACACGTGATCACATGAGACGGGCAGTTTCGTATGAATAAATTAATGAATGTCGTGCCGAAGGCACGAATAATATGAATAAAATGATACAACTGTCGTGCTGAAGGTACTGTCACTACCAACATAAATAAAGAATAAATAACAGAGAAGTGTGGTTCCCCATGACAACACGTTCGTCATTTTGCAAACATCTGGTGTCCATAGCAACACATTTCCCCCAAGTATCCGAGTCAATTTAATGGCGTGCCGAAGGCACCACCACTAGGATAAGGATAAAACTGTCGTGCAGAAGGTACGAACATTGTTATTAATAGCAAACAATGAATAGTGTTGACATGCCTATGCAGCTAAGGCATGTAATGAGCCTATGGCAACGCACCCCATCAAGTATCATGACATGAATGAAAACGGCGAGTCAGCTGTCATGACAGCGTAAATAAAGATGGCAGTAAATTGTTGACAAATGTTCATGCAATCATTTATCAAAAATATGCCCATGTAACAACTCCAGTAAACTCACCGACGACGTAAAAACTGCTAGAATGATATATGTCTTACCTTGAAGTTAGATATTACTCATTCTCGCCTTAGACCAAGGCTACTGTATTTGATAGGCTACGGTTGTGAATATTTGACTGAAAACTTTCAAAATGAATTGGCATTATGCTTTAAAATATAATAATGCTCAAATTAATTTGAAAATCGTCAATCTTCAAATGAAAACAACCAAGCGTCTGCTACACGCCGGAAATATATGTACTTCAAGGGCCGACAAATACAGAAGTGTTGTTGAGATTGCAATGCATTCACAGACAGCATAAACTGGTGAAATGTATATTTTGGGATCGTGAATTATAAAATAATTGAATTGGAATATTACTATGAATTGGAGAGTATATTTAGGGAACTTGAGCGCACCTGTCAAGTCTCACAATTAATTCACTATTATCAATAAAATATTTTTTGATACAATGATTACCAATGATGTGAATATGGGGGAGGGGCTCAAATATAAATATTTCCTCTGCTTTATATTTTTATTGGGAAACTTCAGGTTTCACATGTCTCAAATTAATCCCCTCTCGCAGCTCTGCTGCAATTTTTGTCTCGCCCGCGACGAAAGGCGCGGAAAGCGAGATATATGCGTACAAAGTATGACGGCGGCGCTGGCATAAACTTTCATGTTAAGTTTTTGTGATTAGGTCATTTTCTCAGTAACTATAAATGGTAGGTCAATGATATTTGGTATATAGGTTGGTCTTGAGTAGTACATGACAGTCTGCTATATGGTTTATGTCTGTGACCTCAATTTCATGGTCCAATGAACATGTTAAGTTTTTGTGCTTAGTTTAGTTTCTCAGTAACTATAAGTGGTAGGTCAATGATATTTGGTATGTAGGTTGGTCTTAGGTAGTACATGACAGTCTGTCATATGGCTTTTGTCCTTGACCTCAATTTCACGGTCTAGTGAGCATGTTAAGTTTTTGTGATTAGGTCAATTTGTCAGTAACTATAAGTGGTAGGTCAATGGTATTTGGTATGTAGGTTGGTCTTAGATAGTCCATGACAGTCTGTCATATGGCTTTTGTCCTTGACCTCAATTTCACGAAACTGGTTCAGAAAACTTTCGTCATTTTGAAAACTGTTTGGTAAAATACGAATGTGAAGAACGCTAGAAAAATCACTGTATGGCTTTTGTCCTTGACCTCAATTTCACGGTCTAGTGAGCATGTTAAGTTTTTGTGATTAGGTCATTTTTTCAGTAACTATAAGTGGTAGGTCAATGGTATTTGGTATATAGGTTGGTCTTGAGTAGTACATGACAGTCTGCTATATGGTTTTTGTCTGTGACCTCAATTTCACGGTCCAATGAACATGTTAAGTTTTTGTGCTTAGTTTAGTTTCTCAGTAACTTTAAGTGGTAGGTCAATGATATATGGTACATGTATGTAGGTTGGTTTTAGATAGTACATTTTTACATGACAGTCTGTCATATGGCTTTGGTCCTTGACCTCAATTTCATGGTCTAGTGAGCATGTTAAGTTTAAGTGATTAGGTCATTTTCTCAGTATCTATAAATGGTAGGTCAATGATATTTGGTATATAGGTTGGTCTTGGGTACTACATGACAGTCTGCTACATGTATATGGTTTTTGTCTGTGACCTCAATTTCACAGTCCAATGAACATGTTAAGTTTTTGTGCTTAGTTGAGTTTCTCAGCAACTATAAATGGTAGGTCAATGATATATGGTATGGAGGTTGGTCTTAGATAGTACATGGCAGTCTGTCACATGGCTTATGTCCTTGACCTCAATTTCACTGTCTAGTGAGCATGTTAAGTTTTTGGGATTAGGTCATTTTCTCAGTTACTCTAAGTGGTAGGTCAATGATATTTGGTATTTAGGTTGGTCTTGAGTAGTACATGACAGTCTGCTATATGGTTTTTGTCTGTGACCTCAATTTCAGGGTCCAATGAACATGTTAAGTTTTTGTGCTTAGTTGAGTTTCTCAGCAACTATAAATGGTAGGTCAATGATATATGGTATGGAGGTTGGTCTTAGATAGTACATGGCAGTCTGTCACATGGCTTATGTCCTTGACCTCAATTTCACTGTCTAGTGAGCATGTTAAGTTTTTGGGATTAGGTCATTTTCTCAGTTACTATAAGTGGTAGGTCAATGATATTTGGTATGTAGGTTGGTCTTAGGTAGTACATGACAGTCTGTCATATGGCTTTTGTCCTTGACCTCAATTTCACGAAACTGGTTCAGAAAACTTTCGTCATTTTGAAAACTGTTTGGTGAAATACGAATGTGAAGAACGCTAGAAAAATCACTGTATGGCTTTTGTCCTTGACCTCAATTTCACGGTCTCATGAGCATGTTAAGTTTTTGTGATTAGGTCATTTTCTCAGTAACTATAAGTGGTAGGTCAATGGTATTTGGTATATAGGTTGGTCTTGAGTAGTACATGACAGTCTGCTATATGGTTTTTGTCTGTGACCCTCAATTTCATGGTCCAATGAACATGTTAAGTTTTTGTGCTTAGTTTAGTTTCTCAGTAACTACAAGTGGTAGGTCAATGATATTTGGTATGTATGTTGGTCTTAGATAGTACATGACAGTCTGTCATATGGCTTTTTTCCTTGACCTCAATTTAACGGTGTAGTGGTCATATTAAGTTTCCCAGTACATCTATCAATAATTGTAAGGTCAGTAATATTTGGTATTTTGGTTTGTCTTAAATGAAACATGTCAGTCTGTTGTTTTGCTTTAGCCCAGCCCCTTGACCTCATTTTCACGGTCTAATGAACATGTTTGGTTTTTCAGTATCTATCAGTGGTCACTGATATTTTTGTTTTTGGTGATTCATTACAGTCTGCTCTATTGCTTTTGTCACTTATCCTAATTTCACAGTCTAGCGAATATGTTTAGTTTTTTTATTTAGTCAGTTTGAGAATTCACATCAATTTTGTGACCATGAAGGGGACGGGCGAGACATCAATATGTAACTGAATTAAACTTTTCTTGAAATGAATTAAAGAAGTATTTCCACCAATGAATATAATAAAATGTTTTTTGAAAGCCAAGTAATTTTCCCCAAATCTCATATAAAGGATCATCCATCTTTTTTTTGTCTACAAGGGGAGATTACTATGATACCGCAGTATTTCCCAAAACTTGTGTATGGTTCACAATTCGTTTCAAAAATCTATGAACTTAAAAATAACACAAAATGGACAACTGTAAAACATATTTACAGAGTTTTTATCATTTTTAGCTCACCTGGCCAAAGGCCATGACATTTGTGAGCTTTTGCCATCACTCGGCGTCTGTCGTCCATCTGTCTGTCCGTCCATCGTCCGTCCGTTAACTTTTATTCAAAGATCTTCTCCTCTGAAACTGCTGGGCCAATACTAACCAAACTTGGCCTGAATCATCACCAGGGTATGCTCTTTCAAGTTTGTGATTTTTATGTCGTAGACCAAAATACATGGCTGCTGTTACTAAAAATAGAACATAGGGGTAAATTGCTGTTTTTTGCAAATTACTCGAAAATCGTTACAGATATAAAAAAATCTGATGGGTAAAAATGATCAGCATGATGAGATCTACCCGCCCTGCAATTTTGAAAAATATCTGATAACCCATCTTGGAGTTATTGTCCCTTTTCTGTAAAATTTTCGTTTTTTTGTTACTTTTGGTCTTATATATTGAAAATGGTAGAAGATAGAAGTGAAGTTTTAATGACAAAAATGGTTAGGATAGTAAGATCTACATTTCCTGCAAATTTGAAGAAAATTTGACGACCCACATAGGAGTTATGGCCCCTTTTTCTTTGAATTTTCACGATTTATAACATTTTTACTTTTATTATGCCAACCGCAAACAAAGTTTGGGGGGTATATAGGAATCGCCCTGTCCGTCCGTCTGTCTGTCTGTCCGTCCATGTACCTTTTCAGCGCATGTTCTCCTAAACAGCTGCTTGGATTTTCGTGAAATGTTACACAGTTGTAGTACACCACCTGAAGATGTGCATGAAGTCATATGGTTGCTGCCGGAAATTTGGAAGGGGAGATAATTTGTCTTTGAATATTTTCTCGAAAAGGGGGGAGGACGAACCTTGTCAGCGCATGCTCCTTAACAGCTGCTTGGATTTTGATGAAATGTTACACAGTTGTAGTACACCACCTGAAGATGTGCATGAAGTAATATGGTTGTTTTCTGAAATTTTGAAGGGGAGATAATTGGTCTTTGAATATTTTCTGGCCAAAGGGGAGGACTAACCTTGTCAGCGCATGTTCTCCTAAACGGATTCTTGGATTTTTAGCTCACCTGGCTATAGCCAGGGTGAGCTTTTGCCATCACTTGGCGTCCGTCGTCCGTCGTCCGTCCGTCCGTCCGTCGTAAACTTTTCTTCAAAAATCTTCTCCTCTGAAACTACAGGGCCAAATGAAACCAAACTTGGCCTGGATCATCACCAGGGTATGTAGTTAAAAAAATGTGTTCGGTTAGTCCGAGGACCAAACAACATGGCCGCTGTTACTAAAAATAGAAC
>MJUU01041418.1:18539-33897 GCA_002080025.1 Modiolus philippinarum
ATTTTCCGATTTCAATGAAATTTGGTTTCCAAATACATATTGATGTTCACAATAGTCCTAAGTTGGTCCCCTTTCAAAAAAGTGTCTGTCAAGTCCGCATCATATCCAAGATGGCCACCAGCGCGTGAAGCCTGGTTTTATCATTGGACCCTATGGGAAGGTATTCAAAGATATTCTTCTCTGAAGCCGCAGAGCCAATCGGAACCAAATTTGGCCAGAATAGTCGTTAGGTGGTTCCCTTTCAAAAATGAGTCCGGCAAGTCTGCACATCATCTAAGATGGCCACAAGCGGGGAACTTAGTTTAACATTGGACCCTATGGGGAAACATATTCCAAGATCTTCTCTTCTGAAAGTACTTGGCCAATTGGAATCACACTTGGTCACAATGGACCTTAGTTTGTCCCCTTCTTAAAATGTGTCTGGCTTGTCTGAACAGATTCAAGATTGGCATTCAACATTGGTATTATTATTTTTGACTGTATTTGTCAGCAATGGCCCAGGTGAGCGATACAGGCTCTTGAGAGCCTCTTGTTATGAAATGTTGCACAGTTGTAGTACACCACCTGAAGATATGCATGAAGTAATATGGTTGCTGCTCAAAATTTTGAAGGGGAGATAATTCATCTTTGAATATTTTCTGGTAAAAAGGAGGACAAAATTTGTTAGCGCATGTTCTCTAAAACGGGTATCTTGATTTTGATGAAATGTTACACAATTGTAGTATACCACCTGAAGATTTGCATGAAATAATATGGTTGCTGTCCGATATTTTGAAAAGGAGATAATTTTTCTTTGAATAATTTCCTGAAAAAAGAGGGTAGGTATATCAATGTGTCCATACTTGTATTGTGTCCACACCGACTTAAATTTACACTTGCCATATTGATTAGGGATTCAGTTAGCGGGGGTATAACTGGCTGCCATTCGGCAACAGCTCTAGTTTCAAAAACTGTTTGAGATGGAGGTTACATATGAATTACAAAAGTGTTGAGCTTTCTACATATGTCCAGCAGATTAGCATCTCATCCAAGATGGCCGCCACTAGGGGACATAGTTTAACATAGGACCCTATGGGAAATGCATTCAAAGATCTTCTCCTCTGAAACCACTGAGCCAATGTGGACCAAATTTTGTCACAATAGTCCTCAGGTGGTCCCCTTTGAAGTTTGTGATTTTTGTGGTTGTACCTCATCCAAGATGGCCACCAGCAGGAAACATAGTTTAACATAGGGACCCTATGGGAAATGCATTCACATATCTTCTCCTCTTAACCTACTGAGCCAATTGGAACCAAGTTTGGTTACGATTGTCTTTGGGTGTTCCCTTTCAAAGTTTGTAATTTTTATGTTTGTAACTCATCCAAGAATGAAAATGTAACATCTGGTGAACTGATTTAGTATGAATGGGTGGTCTCTTCATGACAATGAATAAAATCAGTCACCAGGTGAGCGATACAGGCTCATGTGAGCCTCTTAGTTTTTTTTCTACTTCAACGGTAATACAAGGATATTTGAAATGAAACTTACAAATTTGCATCTTCTTCACATTATTTTAAAGTTAATGAGATGTTTTAATTATAGTGTATATATCACAGTATGTGTATAGCTGAAGACACCATGAAGCCTCAAAACATGGACAGATGAGCATGCCATGGGCCAGGTCCCACACTATACTAGGAAATATATATCTGTTGAGCAAACACAGAATGGGGTCCAGATATTTTTCAATCCTGGTGCTGGTCTTTTTTTCTTTTTTTTTTTTGCAAAATCATGACCATAAATTTTTTTTCTAAAAAACCCAAAGACCCTCCTTAATTCGAATGTTCCATTCCTTATCACATACATTGTATTAAAATGATACAAGTAGGTGTACATTAAGATCTTTAACATCAATATTTGGTCATTTAATTTCAAAATTTACCTATATTGTACCCTTCTGATTTTATCAATTTGAATTACTGCCTATTTCTCTATTTCTATTTATTTATTATTATTATTTTTTTGTTCTGTATTTTTAGTTCGCCTCAACGAAGTTGAGGGGGACTATTGGAGTACCCCCGGCGTCCGCATCCGCGTCTGCATTTAGGTATATATCTTGGTAACTGTGAAGGGTAGGATCATCAAACTTTGTATACGGATGCATCTTGGGCTATCTCACAGCCTCCAAGAAAATTGGGTCTCTTTGACCTATATTTTCCGCTTGAATGACTTACATTCAAGTTTACGTCCGAGTTCAGATCTCAGTCACTATACATGGTAGGATCATGTAACCTTGCATTTGCATGCATCTCTAATGGTAGGTCAGCATCCAGGCAAAATTAGGTCGTTTTGACATATATTTTCAGCTTGAACGACTTACATTCAAGTTTACATCCGAGTTCAGATCTCAGTCACTATACATGGTAGGATCATTTAACCTTGCATATGCATGCATCTCAGATGGTGGGTCAGCATCCAGGCAAAATTAGGTCACTTTGACCTATATTTTCCGCTTGAATGACTTACATTCAAGTTTAAGTCCCATTTCAGAATTCAGTCACTTTACATGGTAGGATCATGTAACCTTGCATATGTATGCAACTTTGATGGTAGGTCAGCATACATGCAAAATTAGGTCACTTTGACCTATATTTTATGTTTGATTGATTTACATTCAAGTTTTTAAACGAGTTCAGATTTCATTCACTATACATGCTAGGATCATGTAATCTTGCATATGCATGCAACTCTGATGGTAGGTCAGCATCCAGGCAAAATTAGGTCACTTTGACCTATATTTTACGCTTGATTGATTTACATTCTAGTTTTTGGATGAGTTCAGATCTCAGTAACTATACATGGTAGGATCACTGTAACCTTACATATGCCTACATCTCGGATGGTAGATCAGCATCCAGGCAATATTGGGTTACTCTGACAATGTGCCATAACGAGGCGAACTTTGTAATCGTTGATTACCTATGTTTTATTTATTTGTGTCAAAATGTTTTTTTTTTGTATTTTTTGTAAAGGATTTCAAAGTTGTTGCATACTCGTTTCATAATTTTATCTGATGGTTTTTAAATGACCAAAAACGTCTTAAAATCACTGTAAAAAGTAAAAATTTATTATCAGGTAGTTTTGTCACTAACGGCATTCCATACTTTTTCCCTCCAGCAAGGAGTTATTTATAGATACAGGACTTCTATTCAGCCTCGTTTTTAATGTTTACAAACAGACGACAGCAAACCATTCAATGAAGTATTTTTTAAGGTTTGTTTGTAATCATGGTCAGAGATGGGGTAATTGTAATTGTAATCATTAATTAGTTGTAATCGATTACATTTTAAAATGTAATCAGTGTAATCATTAATCAGCCAAAAATCTGATTACATGTAATTTTATTTAATCAATTACTTTCAAAAATAGCTTGTAATCATGATTACTTTACGATTACATTATGATTACAATGGAGATATCAAAATCTCAAATCATTGCTCTTTTCATACCAAATATAAATTTCAGAAAATTTTGTACAAATAAGTTGAAATATACTGGAAAAATTTGTGATGACTCTTTTCTTTGTATATATATCCTCTAGGTTAAAATGTTACATCAGCCAAATTTACTTGATTTGTTTGAACAAATTTGAATGTAACTACAAAAATGAAAATTCAAAGGCATTTTAATTTTGCAACAGATTATATAATGAATTCCAAAACATAGTATAATTTTATTTGTCTAAGTGTCTTTTTATGTTCAGAATATAACTTTATCTTTGAAAAGATTTATCAAATTTAGAACAATTTGTCCATTCATGCCCTTTTTAGCTCACCTGGCCTAAAAGGCCATGTGAGCTTTTGCCATCACTATGCGTCCGTCGTCCGTCTGTCTGTCCGTCAACAATTTCAAAAATCTTCTCCTCTGAAACCACTGGGCCAAATGTAACCAAACTTGGCCTGAATCATCACCAGAGTATGGCTTCTCAAAATTGTGTTCGATTAGGCGGTAGGTGAAACAACATGGCCGCTGTTGCTAAAAATAGAACATAGGGGTAAATTGCAGTTTTTGGCCAATAACTTGAAAACCGTTACAGATATCAAAAATCTGACATGGAGTAAAAGTGATCAGCATAGCAAGATCTACCTGCCCTGCAATTTTGAAGAAAATCCGAAAATCCAACTCTGAGTTATTGTCCTTTTTCCGTAAAATTTTCAAAATTTGTGCATTTTTTATTTTTTATTTCAAAAAGTGTAACAGATAGAGGTCAAGTGTAAATTGCAAAAATGTTCAGCATATCAAGATCTACCCACCCTGAAATTTTGAAGAAAATCCAGAAACCCTTGTAGGAGTTACTGCCCTTTTTTCACAGAATTTTTTAAATTTTCGTATTTTCATCTATTATTTCCAAAACTATAGAAGATGAGGGTTAAGTGCAAATTGATGAAATGTTTGCCATGCTGTGGCGACTTCAAAACTGATGTTGAAAATTGTTCCTTGACCGCCATTTTCAAAATGGCCGCCAAAAAGGCGGGAAAATTCAACATTGTCTGATTTCAAAGAAATTTGATTTCCAAATAGATATTGATGTTGCGACTTCAAAACCGATGTTGAAAATTGTTTGTTGACTGCCATTACAAAATGACGTCTCGACTTCAAGACTGGTGTCAAAAGTGGTGCCTAGAAGAACGTTTTTTATCAAAAAAGCCCAACAAAGAAATATAACAAAACATGATCAGACTTTAAAAACAATTCAAGATATTGGAGGTGTTCGACCTACGAAAGTTTGAGAAACTGAAGATCAACTGTATAACTTACATTGTTACCTTGATTGTTGCAACTGAAAGCCAGGTGAGCGATACAGGCTCCTGGGAGCCTCTGGTCTAATTTTTTGTCAATTTATCATTGGAACCCCCTTTTCATGGATCCACCACTACATTTTATCACATGTAATGTGTAGTTTAAAGTAATAGATAAAGTTGTGAAAATTGAAGTCCTGATTAAAATTTAATTATGGTTATAATTAAGTGTTGTTTATTTAAGAATCAAATTCAATGCTTAAGGGTCACCTTTGTGTTGATACTAAGGTAGAAAACATTTAAGGTTTGTTTTGTCCCTTAAGGCGTTATTATACATGTACATTATATAACAATTTGTAAGATTGAATGCATTAAAAATAATCCAATATACACATACAGAAACCATACCAAATAACACTAAAGGGGTATGGAGTGATTTTGCATATGAGAAACTCGTAGCAAACACATCGAGCAAAATACTTTATCAAGAAAAGCAGGATATAATTTTTTTTAAGTTAGGGACCGACCATTTTACTTGAAGGGGGGGGGGTGGCTATGGTTTTTTTCTAAAAAAACATTTTGGATCTGATTTTATGTGAAAAAAATATTTTGGCTGCCAAAATGATGAAAAAAAAATTTCTGAATGAGGCTTTCTGCCCAAAAATAATGTTAATTTTGAAAAAAAAATATTTTGTTGATACGCGTGCAAAAAATTAATAATTTGTTTCACGCGAAGCGCAAAAAAAATTTTCTGTCCAGAAAAAAAACCATAACCCCCCCCCCCCTTCAGGTTAAATGGTCGGTCCCTTAGAAAAAAACAACGTAAATACTGCAATTTCTTAACCAAAGTTTTTTTTAGATTTCAATGTAATCAGATGTAATCATGATTACTCTTCAATGTAATCATTAATTTAATTTAATCATGCTAAAAATGCTGTAATCATTAATTTAATTTAATCATAAATTTAGAAAAGTAATTGTAATTTAATGTAATTTGATGAAAGTAATCAGACCCATCTATAGTGAGTTATCCAAAATGGTGATTTCTTGTATGGACATCATAAAAAAGGTTTACCTTCCACAAATTAAGACATTTTTCCAAAATATCATCACTTATGTAAACAAAGAAACCATGTTGACAGTTCCCAAAATAGCTGTGGTGCTAGGTGGTGTTTCGTGTGTAAAAATCACGAAATGGGGAAATACCGCGGTACCATAGAACCCGCAGTATCATAGGAAGGGAGTATACATGATACACGTCGCGAGCTTTGTAGATTAGCAGTATAGACTTTCCAGTAGGTGAATTTTGACGTCACTACATGTATATAGATTTTCCAAAGTTGCAAAGTTTTAAATCCATTCATGTTTAATTTTGATGTTTTTATTTTTTAAAGATTAAGCAAACTTCTGCTTTCTATCCATGACTGTTTTTTTATACTTTTGGCATATGGAACTAAAATGTGATTGTTTAGTTACCATTAACTATCCTGTTGCTATCGTACTTGCTGTTTCGATTGTTTTTTCTTGCCATATTCAAATTGTATGGTGGTCCCCCATTTTGATGAGTTCTTTAAAGGTTCGTTCTCTTTGCTTTGAAACATTTCACCCGTTAGCTTTCTGTGCAAAAGAAAACATGGATTCTGTTTCTTTTTGTTCGGATCTGCCATTTTGTCTCATGAAAACAACTTACAAATAAGCTGATGTTAATAATAACGATGGAACAACGGTGGTGCGGAACTGAAAAATGTCCGTTTTTACAGACCACCTTGAAGAAGGCATAGGTGGTCAGGTCGGCCTGCAATAAAACCCGGTCAGCAAAGCAAGCTTAAATGGTGAATGGAAAACACTGTCTTGGCATTTGTATCCCGATTTTTTGACAGTGTTACCTACATGAACACTCCATCCCACTAATATTTTGGTTTCAGTAACATGTACATTTGCTGTAGACCAAGCAAGGCATTTTATTTGCATTCCCTTTATTTCACTTTGGAGATTACTACTCAGAAATGATCTAATACAGTGGTGGGCAGGGACCCTTAGATTGGAAAAGGTTGACATAATTTTGAATCATTAATCTTTGACTTCAATAACTAAGTCATAAAATATTTACAGGCGGTCACACTATTTTTCTTGATAAGTTCAAAAACGTCATCTGAACTTTATGTAATAGTTTATTTTATCTAGGGGCATCAAGAATTTAGAGGGGTGCACCAGCCTTAAAAATGAGTCCCTTGAGACATTAGATGCTTATTATTTCCTAATTAACATGTCTTTGGAGTAGACATTCACTGAAACAGATAAGTTAAGAACATAATCTACCTAATGAGCCAGAAGGATGGTATATTTATCATACAATAATGAAAATCTTAAGGGTCTGTGTTTACATGTACATGATGTTAGAAAAGTTTACTCAAACAAGTAAATTAAATTTACTCAAAATTGAGTTTACTTATTTAGGTAAATAGTGATTACCCCTTTAAGTAAAAGGAAATTACTTATATAAGGTTGATTCCTGACTGACAAATATGGTGGACAGTTTAATATTTCATGATTGGAAAGTTGTTGTTAAACTGATCCGTGATCACCGAAATTACTACTCACATTCAGTGAAAAAAAATAATCCTTAATTACATTGTTTGTAATTTATTCCATGCCATGGATAATGAAAAAGCCTGAAAATAAGCATGAATATTTCAAAAATGAACTCCCTTTACTGCCTCCTACTAATATCCATATCAAGACGTTTTATCAAGAAAGAAACAGTTTTAAAAGTTAAGGAAAAATTTTGCCTATGATTGTGAGTATTTTCTTTTTTCTTTTTTTTCAAGTTGATGGAGAAATCAAAAATCTTATTTCCAAATGCAAAAAGGAAATATCAGTCAAAAAGATTTTTGACCATTCAAGAATGTTGGCGATGTTCACACAAGTTTTAAAATGTGACTTTTTAGTTCTCCTTTTCATATCAAACTCTATTTTAATCAATGGAAATCAATCATGTTCTGGTTCACAAAACAAAACCACAATCTCAAAGGATCTGAATAAAGGATGCAAAATTAGATTCTCTCCTACTACCTAAAAAGATGGTGCATGGAGCACTGTGTTCCGGATATCCTCAAACTGGTGCACTTTATTGATCAGAACATGTCCAGAATATTCTGGAAAAACGAAAAAATACACCCAAAAGTTAACATGAAGCAGTCATAAACATGACAAAATATCCTCCAAGTTAACTTAGAACAGGTTACAAGTCTGCTCCAGAACAGCTCTAAGTCTGCTGTAGAATCCTGACCACTCTGACCAAAACAGCCATGCCCAGAGCAAACTTGGCAAAAATGATCATAGCCAGAACAGTCATGGCCAGAACAGACATACGTAGAACGGTCATGGCTAGAGCAGACTTAGGTAAACTGGTCCTATGATCCTAGGACCAGAGCAGACAGGATTCTAGAACTGTCCTTAGTCTGCTCCAAGTTAACTACAAGTGTATGATTTAGTTTGGTTTTACATTTTATGCATATTTTTATCAGATACAATGCAACATTCATGACATTATATTTAACTATTGTTCTTCAAATTTCTTAGTTCTTTTGAATACTTTTAGTTTTTATACGTTTTTGGACCCTTTTCAATTGTCTTTTTAAAATAAATACTAAAACACAAATCTAAGATTTCAATCATGCTCATGTAGATGCATAGCAAAAATACTTTTACATACTAATGTAATTTTACACTTTTACATACATTATGTACTGTTGTATATTGTAAATATTATGCATAATGGGGCAAAATTTTAATTCAAATCTACATTTAAATTCACCTGCTTACTTGTCTTTTTCTCCCCAAAATGTTTGGACACATATACATAATATACATATGTATTACATTTGCTGACAAAGGGGGAAAACTGTTGATTTTCTTCTACCGGTTTTATGATACTGACTGAGAAGGGAGACAATCCTTCAAAAAAGATAGTTATGCAGTACATGCTTTGAAAGTACATGAAAACTTGGGGCCGACAATAAAACATTGAATTTTGTTGTAGAATAATAATGTTGAAGGGACAAATAGATTTATAGAATATATATATGGAATATTTTAGATATAACAGATTGAATTAATGGATAAAGATTTAGATTTTATTGATTTAACCGACTCACCTCCTTCGGCATGTGCAGTGGACAGAAAAAGAAAGAGGTCAGCTGTTGATAATAAGGTATGTTCAAAGATGTTTGTAGTTCTAGTCAAATGGCAACCAGAAATCTGGATTAATAATAAAAATCACAATGAAAATTTTCTGCCTAAATATGACATTTTAGGATTCATAATCAAGCCTTTTAAAACTGATGATCTGGTTCTCAGATAATCAACTTTTGAAACGAGTTCATTAATCCAAAATTCAAGGAATATTTACACCAGATTTATCCCAATGAGCTTGAAATTAAATAGACTACTGGTACATGTACTTCAGCTTTGTATGGTTCAGGTGGACATTGAAATCTATATGACAAACGTGATGATTTAAACTTCACAATTGTGAACTTTCCCTGTCTTAGCAGCAAAATGCCTACCTCTCCAGCCTATGGAATGTACATTTCACAGTTGATTTGTTACTGTCAAGCATGTAGTATATACAGTATTTTTTAATAGAGCAAAAACACTGTCCCAAAAGCTGCTAGTCAGGGATTTGTTCAGCCTTTGTTACTTTCATCCCTTCAGAAACTCTATGGCCGTCACAATGATGTCATTGACAGATATGACGTGTCTTTGTCCCAAATAAAAAAGGACATTTTCAGCTAGATTTCACATTTTCACAGATTTGACTCAACCCTGGATTGACTCACTGATAGTTTGACGGGTGCCGCTAGTGGAGCAGGACATACTTACCCTCTCAGAGCACCTGATGTCACTTCTGGTTTTCATGAGAGTTCCCACTATGAGTGCCTTAGTTCTTAATGTTATCTTTTTATTTCCGTGCATTGTAGCTGTCACATTTGTTTTCTCTGTTGCTGTTTTTTGCTGAGTCTTTGGACTTTGATTTTTGTGGTCATTGCTTCCCTTTTTCCTTTGATATTCTACTGCTGTTGTTTCATTAAAAATTGTGCCATGCCAGATATTTTTTTCTTTGTATAAAATTTCAAAATTTTATGAAATTTTGACTTTTTAATTGTCAAAATTATTGAGACAACTAATTGAAACTACTTTGTGCACCAATTACATGAAAAAAAACTAGGGCATGCTTTAGCATTAGCAGAACAAATCATGTCATGCACTTCCCCAGAGTATCAAACTACCGAGTAAGATAGAAATGAGAATTCCTAAAAAATGCTATGGCCAAACAGTTGAATATCTGTTTGGAATTTTGCAGCTTAGTCACTATGTTGCCAAAGTATCTTAAATAGCCTTCATTTTACTAAGTATTTGAAAACAAATGCAATTTATATGGGTATAGATTAACATGGTTAAGCAGGGATTTACCTCCTGCAAAAAATGAGCCCCATGTGGGTTCCAGGAGATCACATAAATTTTACCTAAATTTTGACGGTATGCCCATTGTATTTCTGTAACTAATCATAAAATCCAGGGATTTCAGTCTGCTCTGTTAGCCACTATTCTGATGCCCAAGACTAGTAAAATCTGATTCAAACCATTTAAACATTCAGAAAATTTGTATAGATATTCAAGAAGAAACTTTGTGAACTGTCTTTCCGACTAGTAGCTGAAAAAGGTTTTGGAGCAGACTGTAATTTGAAAATAGAAACAAATTTTTTAGAGTTTTTCTTGTTGATGAAGTTTGAAAAATAATCTTTCATGGGAATTGAGAAGATATATGATTCTACATAATTTGGTTTCAGATCTTAATAATAATTTCAGACATTAATTACCCCATATCTTGCATCCCAATGACACATATCGACCCTTTCATTATAAATGCGTTCCTGTGATTTTGAGTGGAAAATGAAATCAGTTCCTACAAAAATGGCATCGTAGGGCAATTAATCAAGCCATCAACGCATATAATGACGTTGCATTTTACCCTCTCAAAGGCATATGAGCGCATGTGCAAAATTCAGGACCACAGTTATCATGAAAGGGTCTATAGCAATGAAATGTGGATCCTGACATTTGTTTTTGCATGATAATTATTTTCAATAATCTCGGAAAGACCAATCAGATTTGATTGAAACTTCAAAGGATTAATGTATTGTATTTTCTTTTTAATGATCCTGGTATTATTTTATGGATAAAACATGGCAGCGATGGTTGAAATAGAATGTATGGGTAAATTACAGTTTTTAGCTCATAACTTTAAAACTGTTGAAGATACAATGTATAAGAAATATGACAGGGTAAAATGATCAGCATACGAAGATCAAGGCAATAATTAATTTTGAAAGTATTTTTTTCAGAAGCCATCCCAGTGGGTTACATCTGCATTTGATGATTTCTTAGATGATGCCAATGTTAGACAGAAACCAGCAAAAAGAGAAAATTCTAAAGTTTCGTGGTCAAGGAATAAATCATCTGAGAATTTAAGTAGCAGCCAAACTTCAAACCAGAGTGGAGCATCCATTAAGACATTCTTTGGAAATTCTTTTGCTTCGGGTAAAAAAGATGGAGGAATAAAGAAAAGACCTACAGTAGAAACAGATCTGTGGTCTGACAAATATGCACCCAAATCTCAGGTAATACGGGACTTTCGAGATAGGAACTCTCGTGTAATTGAAGCGAAAAAGATCTCCTCAAATACCAGTCAGAAGGATACCCGGAATCCAGAACTATTGAATATAAATATATACCGCCTAAAAACAAACTATTTATGAAATTGAAGTGCACTTATAATTTGTCCTGCATGACAATTGTTTAACTTAACTTTAATCGATGAAAAACAATTAATCTGAAGCGCTACAAATAGATTTAATATAAATCACCCTTAGCTCAACAGTGTTCATTAATTAGTGATTCCATCTCAATGTATTGATGTATTGATTTTTTTTCGTATAATGCATAAAAATGTTGTCGGAGTGAACACGACTCAAAATTCCCGTATTCACAGGTATAAAATGGAGCATTTCAAAATGATAAACTAGTACTATAAATTCAGAAATTATTGCAAAAAAAACTAGATAGGCCTGGGCTGGTAAAAAGGTAAGCCATACCTAAGTTTTACAAGTTACATCCTTACCATTTTAAGTTCAAGATTTTTTGCAGTCCAAGTTTTGGAATGATTTATTCCACTTAAACCAGTTCAAACTGTTTGGTTGCTAGGTAGGTTTCAGAAAATACCCTATCTTTGAGAGTTTCTTAAAATTCTCCAAATGGAAGAAGTTTATTTTTTTGGAGTTTATTTATTGAAAATGACTGATTTCAATGAATTAAATTAAAAAGTGTTGCTTTTTGGTAGAATTAAAAAAAATGTCTTTATGATTTTTCAAGGAATTTACCTAAACTGGAATAAAAAAATTTTGCAATCATATTATTTCACTTGAACATATTCATACTACCGTATATGGTTGCTTAGTAGAATTCCCAAAATACTATGATTTTCGGAGTTTCAGGAAATTTAGCAAAACACATTTGTGTATTCAGCAAATCTAAAGGAATAAATGTAATTTTCCTACCAAAAATGTTTTTTACTGTTTTATAAATACTGAAAATAATTATTTTTACACACTGAAATAATTCAATATTTTCAGGAAAAAGGGGGATGTACATCATTGTGTCCACACTTGTAATGTTCCCACACCTGTATTGTGTCCACAAGCACTTAAATATTGATTCAGGGTTAATGTTGGGTGGTATAACTGGCTGCCATTTGGCCACAGATCTCGTTATATATTACTTGATAATGTAATGGTCTCTTTTTCTCTGTGAAGGTTTGGTTTCTTGAACACATTTTTCACTTTACTGTTTAAGTTTACTTTGTCATTTTGCTTTTAGTCAGATTTAGCTGTGCATAAAAAGAAGATTGGTGATGTAGAATATTGGTTACAGAAACATTTAGGAACACAACAAAAGGTGAGTTAAATCTACATTGAGTAAGGGCTATTCCATTTAAAAGGATGTACTAGGGTCGGAAGGCAGAAAATGAAAATTCATTAGAGTTACCGTATAGCGGGTTATTTTGGCGGGGTGCTAATTTTGGCGTATTTTAGCGGTCCAGCTTAAATCGCAAAAATAAATTCCGCCAAATTTTATTCTTAAGTTTATATATTGAATAAGTATATGAAATTTATAGCATTTTTAAAAATTTTTAAATTATTACCTTTGGAAAATATTTAACATTTATCATAACGGCTTGGATATCTCCATGTATTGTGCATATCTAAAGTTTGTATTCAGGCCAAGCTGTGTAGGTATTACTGAAAATGCAGGTACTTATATAAATTACATGTAATTTACTAAATAATTGATCAATGGCAATAAAATATATCAAAGGATAATAATCATTTTTTTTTAATATTTCATGTTGAACAACACTTATTATAAACAGAGACTCATTTCATTTTAGTAACAAGGTGAATATTTTATTATGTATTTTATGTAATCACAAAAATAAAATCCGCCAAAATTATTCGTATACGTTTTCTCTTTCAATCCGCCAAAATAACCCGCTATACAGTATTGTTGATTTTATATCTTAATGCTTTATTCATATTTGTTCATTATCCTTGCTTGTGGGGGGTAGAAGAAAGAAAATTGACCTTGAGCATGCCTTTTGTAATGGAAAAGCCCCACATGTGTAATTGCTATCTGCCACCTTTCGTTGAAAAATTGGCAGCTTCTTGACCTTTTGCTTCTTTAATTTCCAGTATGTTTAGTTTGTCTCAACAAAGTTGAGGAGAACCATTGGAGTACCCCTGGCATCTGCCACCATGTCCACATTTAGGTATATATCTTAGTAACTATGCAGGGTAGGGTCATCAAACTTTGCATGCGAGTGCATCTTGGGTTGACTCACAGCCTCCACGAAAATTAGGTCTTTCTGGCATATATTTTCCGCTTGAGTGGCTTGCATTCTAATTTACATCTGAGTTCATATCTCAGTAACTATACATAGTGCAGTCATCTAACTATGCATATGCATAGTGCAGTCATCTAACTATGCAAATGCATAGTGCAGTCATCTAACTATGCATATGCATGCATCTTTGATGGTATGTCAGCATCCATGCAAAATTTTGACCTACATTTTCAGCTTGAGTGACTTACATTCAAGTTTACCTCATAGTTCAGATCTCAGTCAGTGTACATTGTAGAATCATGTAACCTTGCACGTGCATGTATCTCTGATAGTATGTCAGCATCTAGGCAAAGTAAGGTCATTTGCCCTACATTTTCCACTTGAGTGACTTACATTCAAGTTTACATCGAGTTCATATCTCAGTCACTGTACATGGTAGGATCATCTAACCTTGCACATGCATGTTGTCCTGATGGCAGGTCAGCATCCAGGCAAATTAGGTCACTTTTACAAATATTTTGTGCTTGTGTGACTTACATTCAAGTTTACGTCCGAGTTCAGATCTCAGTCACTGTACATGGTGAGATCATCTAAACTTGCATGAGCATGCATCTCTGATGGCAGATCAACATCCAGGCAAAAATTAGGTCATTTTGACCTGCATTTTCCACTTCAAATTTATGTCCGAGTTCAGATCTCATCCACTGTACATGGTCGGATCATCTTAACTTGCATATATATGTGCATCTCTGATTGTAGGTCAGCATCAAGGCAAAATTAGGTCAGTTTGACCTATATAATCCAATGGAGTGACTTACATTCAAGTTCACATCCGGTTTGGATCTCAGGTACTGTACATTGTAGGATCATCTTGCATGTGCATGTGAATGCATCTGTGATGGTAGGTCAACATTCAGACAAATTAAGTTCTCTTTAACCTAAATTTTATGCATGATTGACTTACATTAATGTATACGTCTGATTTCATATCCCCATAACAGTTCATTGTAAGTTCATGTAACCTTGCATATGCATTGTGAATGAAAGAATATTGAGTAGATGCACATGAGACAAAGTCTCTACACATACATGGTAAAAAACAAGCAAAGGAACAACGCTTTTATTGTTGTTCTTCATCTTGAAGTCACCATTTTTGATAGTAGATAAGCATCCAGGCAAAAGTGGTTTGCTACGACAATGTGCCATAACGAGGCAACCTTTGTTATTGTTGATGAACTATATTTTTACATTTCCTGTCTACAGTTTAAACCTACATATATGTTCTCCTCTTGTGTAAGAAAACAAGTTAGGTAGAGTTTCCAGTCAAATTAATGGAGGATTCAATTCTATTTGTTCACAGTTAGTCATAATTAAGAGAAATAGATACTACCACTAAAACTTGTTATAATTATACCCCCGCAAACAAAGTTTGGGGGGGTATATAGGAATCACCCTGTCTGTCTGTCTGTCCGTCCGTCTGTCCCTCCGTCTGTCCGTCCGTCTGTCCACACTTCTCGTAAGCGCAACTCCTCTTAAACCACTTGAAGGATTTTGATGAAACTTTACACAAAGGAAGGACACTATATGGAGATGTGCATGAAGGAATATAATTATTGTC
>MJUU01041418.1:33907-58328 GCA_002080025.1 Modiolus philippinarum
TCTCTGATTGTAGGTCAGCATCAAGGCAAAATTAGGTCAGTTTGACCTATATAATCCAATGGAGTGACTTACATTCAAGTTCACATCCGGTTTGGATCTCAGGTACTGTACATTGTAGGATCATCTTGCATGTGCATGTGAATGCATCTGTGATGGTAGGTCAACATTCAGACAAATTAAGTTCTCTTTAACCTAAATTTTATGCATGATTGACTTACATTAATGTATACGTCTGATTTCATATCCCCATAACAGTTCATTGTAAGTTCATGTAACCTTGCATATGCATTGTGAATGAAAGAATATTGAGTAGATGCACATGAGACAAAGTCTCTACACATACATGGTAAAAAACAAGCAAAGGAACAACGCTTTTATTGTTGTTCTTCATCTTGAAGTCACCATTTTTGATAGTAGATAAGCATCCAGGCAAAAGTGGTTTGCTACGACAATGTGCCATAACGAGGCAACCTTTGTTATTGTTGATGAACTATATTTTTACATTTCCTGTCTACAGTTTAAACCTACATATATGTTCTCCTCTTGTGTAAGAAAACAAGTTAGGTAGAGTTTCCAGTCAAATTAATGGAGGATTCAATTCTATTTGTTCACAGTTAGTCATAATTAAGAGAAATAGATACTACCACTAAAACTTGTTATAATTATACCCCCGCAAACAAAGTTTGGGGGGGTATATAGGAATCACCCTGTCTGTCTGTCTGTCCGTCCGTCTGTCCCTCCGTCTGTCCGTCCGTCTGTCCACACTTCTCGTAAGCGCAACTCCTCTTAAACCACTTGAAGGATTTTGATGAAACTTTACACAAAGGAAGGACACTATATGGAGATGTGCATGAAGGAATATAATTATTGTCTGAAACCAGGAAGGGGAGATAATCCGACTTTGACTTTTCGTTGATTCCCCATGTATGGGTTACCTCATACGCACAACTCCTCTTAATCCACTTGAAGGATTTTGATGAAACTTTAGACAAAGGAAGAACACTATATGTAGATGTGTAAAATGTCAAATAGGCTGAAAAAAAGGTGAATTTTATATTTGTCTGACTTAGACAGTGTTTTCATTGGAACCCTTTGGAAAAGTTTTTTCTTGAAGATTATATCATTGTGTCCATACTTGTATTGTGTCCATACTTGTACTGTGTCCATACTTGTACTGTGTCCACACCTGTATTGTGTCCACACCAACTTAATTTTGCACTTACCATATCGATTCAGGATTCAGTTAGCGGGGGGTATCTTTGGCTGCCATTCGGCGACAGTTCTTGTTAATTACTGTGATAAATTGAGCTTAATAAACATTAAGAAATAATTCATAGAGACCCCAGTTTATAGTTATTTTACATCGGCCAACTATTTATGGTGTGTTATTTTACTCCAAATGTTTCGAAAGGGGAAAAAACATAAACAGGAAGTCCATTGTTAAACAATGATAAACTGGAATCTCAGTGAATAATTTTGATTCTATTAAGACAATTACAATACAGTTTCAGTATAATAGCATATATAGGAAAAAGAAGGGGAACGGAGAGTGTGTAAAAGAGACGACGACCCCAAGGGGAGTAATAACAACTCAAAGCCACCATAAGACCTTCAATGAATGGTGAGGAAACCCCACACCCAACAGCAGATCGAAGTTGGCCCCTACATAAAGAGTAATCAAGTTCAGCGAAATAAACATCATCCTAAACTCCCATATACATAAAGTGAACTAACTAGAAAACAGACAAGACACACAAAGGCTTAATAAATTTCCTGACTTAGGACAGGTGCATATGCATGGTATTTTGAAAATTTGTCAAGACTTAAAGTGTATTTAAATTTTTAAGAAATGACCATTGATACAAATATAAAAACTTATACACATAATTTTAAGGTCTGATTATTTTAAGTTAAACAAAAATAATAAAAAGTGACTCATATTTGATCCTGTTAAATTTACTTTGGTGGATACTAGTTTTTATGGACTGAGGAAAAGCGGAATTCCTGGTATACACAATGTCCTTTATGTATAAAAAAATCTTGTATTTCAATCCAATGTTTTGAAAAATTTAAGGCAGAAAAAGTAACAAAATTTAATTTCTTTCAGGGTTTGGAAAAAATACGGCAATCTAGGATATCTTACTTTTATTATAATAAATCAGGTATTTTATTCTGAGGTACAAGTAAAAAGTTGTGTTGCTTCAATCAGATCTTCCTTCATATGAAGTTTTTCATTCAATCACTTTTAATAACCCCAAAAATTTTGGGGTCTAATTATTTTGTGTATCAAAGGCCTTGTGAGTATAGTCTGCAAAGAATGCGGACAAATGGTTTTAAGTGAATAGCTTTTAGTGTTTTAAGATTTTAGTAAAATGTGCCGTGACAAAAGAAATATAGAATCCACATCCGTATCGAGTGAGAAACAACATTTCTACACTAGAGATAGTTAAATTTACAAATTTTTAAACGTGAGGCTTGCCAACATTTGAAATACTTGAAAATTTAACAATCGAGAGTGTAGAAATGTCGTGCATTATGCAATTCAATATGTAGCATCAGTATGGGGACCTATACTGATTAACAGGGTTTGGGATCTCTGGCATGCCTGATTCATGTTTGACAGAACAAGAATGAAGAATTTTTTTTGCCATTCGGCCTCACAAAAATTTCTGTCACATTTTTCTTAGGAACCATGTATTCAATCCTTCTGCAATTTGGTATGAAGTACATGTATCAGTATGGGGACTTATACTGTATAACAGAGTTTCCGATCTCTCCCCTGCCTACTTCATTTTGACGGAACTGAGAATATTTTTGGCATCTTGAAATTTTTTGTCACATTTTTTTCACAGGAACCACATATCCCAGCTTTTTTGTAATTTACCATGAAGTATCAGTATTGGGACCTATGTTGTGTTAGAGACTTTGGGATATCTCTCATGCCCATTTCTTGTTTTTACACAATTTTGAATATTTTTTGTCGTAGAAATTTCTGTCACATTTTTCTCAGAAACCACATATTTCTTCCTTTTGCAATTTAGCATGGAGTATCAGTTTTGAGACCTATACTGTGTAAGAGATTCCAGGATCTTTTGCATGCCCACTTACTGTTTTGATATAAATTAGAATTTTTATACCCCACCACACGTTGTGGCGAGGTATTATGTGATATCCAAAGTCGTATGTCTGTCCGTCCCCCGAAGGTTTGCGACTGATAACTTGTGAACGAAATAACATAAGGTCTTCAAACTTGGTATGTAACTTTTTTACCACAAAACTCAGGCCAAGTTCGATTTTGGGTTCAGAGGTCCAAGGGGTTCTGAAGTTATGCCCCTTGGACCTTTGAAATTTTGCAAATTTTAGGGTTTCCGACTGATAACTTGTGAATGAAATAATGTATTGTCTTCAAACTTGGTATGTAACTTGTATACCACAAAACTCAGGCCAAGTTCGATTTAGGGTTAAGAGGCCCAAGGGGTTCTTGAGTTATGCACCTTGAAACTTTGAAATTTTGCGAATTTTAGGGTTTCCGACTGATAACTTGCGAATGAAATAATATATTGTCTTCAAACTTGGTATGTAATTTGTATACTACAAAACTCAGGCCAAGTATGATTTTTGGTTCAGACGTCCAAGGGGTTCTTGAGTTATGCCCCTTGAAACTTTGAAATTTTGCGAATTTTAGGGTTTCCCACTGATAACTTGTGAATGAAATAATATATTGTCTTGGAACTTGGTATGTAACTTGTATACCACGAAACTCAGGCCAAGTTCGATTTCAGGTTCAGAGGTCCAAGGGGTTCTTGAGTTATGCCCTTTGAAACTTTGAAATTTTGCGAATTTTAGGGTTTTCGCTGATAACTAGTGAATGAAATAATATATTGTCTTCAAACTTGGTATGTAACTTGTATACTACAAAACTCAGGCCAAGTATGATTTTTGGTTCAGACGTCCAAGGGGTTCTGGAGTTATGCCCCTTGAAACTTTGAAATTTTGTGGAACGTGGCGGGGTATCATGTAATGCACCATTACTATTTTTTTTGTGTGTGTTATTACGCAGGTGTCACATGTCTTCCCTAGAAGACTCACTAAAAAATAAGTATCACTTTATTACCAGTAAAAATTGACAGCTGGTGTATGTCAAAGATTTGAGGCAGCATTTATCATTTTCAAAAAACAAAAGGTCCAGAAGGTGCAAAACAGAGAAAATTTGATCATGATTTTCCCTTGTTTTTAGTTTATTTTTAATGTTGTTCTTTAATGCGCTTCTCATAAAAAATAGACATGGTGATTTGATACCATGTACCATAGTTGCAAAATAAAATGTTAGGGGATGGACATGCAATATAAAATAAAATAAAGATGACAGTGTTTTCCAAAAATCTGAAATGAAAGACACAGTTAACATGCAGTTCAAAACATACAATTGCAGTAGTCATATAATGCCTTGTAACAACTTCTCGTAAAACAAAATTTTAAGGTTAAAAAACATCATTGCTATACAGTTGTAATTATAAGTACACATAAAAACCAAATATGTAGAAATTCAAAGAATGAGCTAATAAAAAAGCATCATACATGTATATTGCACTGACAGTTTTTTCCGTTCCTACAACAAATTATTACCAAAATCCATTATACATTTGCTGATCATTGTAATTTGACAGTTTGTAATAAATGAACAAAAGAAAATATTATTTATATCATAGAAGAGAAATATCAAACTGTGCAATGAAAGGAATTTTCTGGTCAAATACTTTAAATCAATAAAAATTCTCATTACTAAATGTGTGGGAATAGCAAGTAGTGATAATAAGACGTTTTGTTTTTGTTATATAGTCAATGTAGTCCAAAGATGGTTCCAAATATGCTCCTTCGAAAAGATTGGGGGTAAAAAGATTCCTTTTGTCTTTCTGTCTGTCTCACCTTGATTTCTGGATGATAACTAGAGTTTTCCTTGAAGAAACGTTTTAATATTTTGAGACTTCGTAACTATAAAGGACATATCATTTTAGATTTTCACCATGACTGGATTTCCTGTTCAATATATACTTATTGCAATTGAATGTGCAAAATCAGCAGTTTTTTTTTTGCGCCCCGGATCGTTAGATCGGGGGCATGTTGTTTTTGTCCTGTCTGTCTGTATGTCTGTCTGTCCGCAACTTTAACCTGGCTCATAACTTTTAAACCAGATGCGATATGACCTTCATATTTGGTATGTGTATTGATCATGTGAAGCTGAACACCATTTTGCAAATTTCACTAAGGTCAAAGGTCAAGGTCACAGAGGTCAAAAGGTCAAAATCTAGATTTTGCTGTAGCTCGTTAATTACAATTACTAGAGGCTTGATATTCTATATGTGAATAGATCTAATGAAGTTTAATACAAATACATCAAAAAAATTTGGGTCAGGTCAAAGGTCAAGGTCACCGAGTGCAAAATTGAAAACTAAACAAAAACTTTAACATTGCCTATATATTTTCAACCAGATGTGATAGGACCTTCATACTTGGCCTGTATATTGGTCATATGAAACTGAACAGCATTATGCAAATTTTCCTTCGGTCAGGTCAAAAGTCAAGGTCACAGAGGTCAAAATCTAGATTTTGCTATAGCTCGTTAATTACAGTTGCTAGAAGCTTGATATTCTGAATGTGAATAGATCTAATAAAAGTTAATACAAATCCACCAAAAAAATTTGGATCAAATCAAAGGTCAAGGTCACCGAGTGCAAAATTGAAAACTTTAACAAAAACTTTAACATTGCCTAATATCTTTTCAACCAGATGTGATAGGACCTTCATGTTTGGACTGTATATCGGTCATATGAAACTGAGCAGCATTATGCAGATTTCATGAGGTCAGGTCAAAGGTCAAGGTTACAGAGGTCAAAAGGTCAAAATCTAGATTTTGCTATAGCTCGTTAATTACCATTGCTAGAGGCTTGATATTTTATATGTGAATAGATCTAATGTAACTTAATACAAATCCATCATAAACATTTGGGTCAGGTCAAAGGTCAAGGTCATTGAGTGAACATTTGAAAACTTGAACATTGCTGATTTTTTTCCAACCAACCTTCATATTTGGTCTGTATATTGATCATATAAAGCTGAACATCATTATGCAAATTTCATTAAGGTCAGGTCAAAGGTCAAGGTCACAGAGGTCAAAATTTAAATTTTGCTTTCAGCTCGTAAATTACAATTGCTAGAGGCTTGATACTCTATATGTGGATAGATCTAATGGAGCATAGTACAAATGTCTACTTAACCTTAATTTATAGTGATTGCAATTTTAGTATTTATTTTATATGGTAGACATGGTTGCTGCCAGGGGCACAGTGTTTCACAAACACATCTTGTTTTTCAAATCAAGTAATTGGAGGGACTATTTTTTGTGATCAAAAGAATAACTTTTTAGCACATCTTACTTTAGCCAGGGTGAACTTTTGCGATCACTTGATGTCTGACATGTCTGTAGTTATCTGTTCAGTCGAAGATCTTCTCCTTTGAAACAACTTGACTAATTTGAACCAAACTTTGTCACAGTAGTTCTTGGGTATTTCAAATTTGTAGCTGACAGGTCCATACTAGCTGTATCCAGGACATCTGCCAGCAGGGAACACAGTTTAATTTTGGACCCTATTGAAAACACATTCAAAGATCTGGGTCTTGTGTGAAACTACCAACACAATTAGAACCAAATTTACTCTCAATGGTCCATTTGCGTCTCCTATTAAAAAAGGCATCAAGCAGTTACATGTCTCATCCAAGATGGCTTTCATTGTGGAACACATGTGTGAGTTTTAACTTTTGACCATATGGAACACTCCTTCAAAGATCTACTTCTCTTTAGGTACGGGTACTAGACTTATTGAAATCCATCTAAGTTATAGTGGCCCCTTAGATATTCCCCTCTAAAACAACTACAGGGAACATATAGAGACCTTTTCTGAAACTGCTGGCACAATAAGAACCAAACTTAGTCATAATGGTCTTTTGATAGTCCAGTTTGAAATATATAAAAGGCTGTGTCATTCTATTCACAATGGCTGCCAGGTCTCAAACACCAATCAACAGCCATGGTTAAAATTTGTATTCCAAATGACAGTTGAGCAGATTTATTGCTAATAGTGGCAAATCACAATAGAAACTTCTTGCTAGTATTGACCTTGACAAATAAAACTTGATGTTTCAATTAACATTAAGGCACAAGTCTGTGTTTCTTAATTATCTCCTCATTTGTCAAAAAAGCAATATGATACAATTTTTATACGACCGCAAAAATTTTGCGGTCGTATATTGGTATGGTGTTGGCGTCGGCTGTGGACAGCATGACTTTACTTCTAGTGGACGGATCATTATTAAATTTTAGTATGATGTATCTTGGCACACGCGTAAACAGAGGTTTTAATTTTGAGTTGATGGCCCCGCCTGATTTTAGAAAAAGGGGTGAAATTGGGAGTTTTCACATTTTTGACTGTAGAATCTTTATTATTTATTGTATTTTGATTGGGTTTGTTTCAGTGTGCTCCTGAGGAAATTTCCAATCGGGTGTGTGCCAACGGATTTCACGTAGCATGTACTGCTCACAAGATAAATGGGGCCAAACAGGGGCAAATCTCAAAAAATTTTTTTTTTTTTATTTTAAGCCCAATTTTGATGCAGTTTTTTTTCAATGGATTCCTTGTGAAAAATTAATATAGCGCTCAACTATTAGATTTTTGATAACTTGTTTCTTTTCCCAGCTATGAGGGGCGGAAAGGGGCCAAAATTGCAAATTTGCAGATTATGTAGAATTTTTATTTTTCATCGGATTTTGATGGGATTTTTTTCTTTGGATTTCTCTTGATGTAAGCTTTCAGATGTATCCTAACTGATTTGGCGTAGCTCTTACCGTTTCCGAGCTACAAGGGGTAAAAGGGGCCAAAAATGCAATTTTTCTAAATATGTCAAATCTTTATTTTTCATCGGATTTTGATGGGATTTTTTTCTTTGGATTCCTCTTGATCTAAGCTTTCAGTAGTATGCAGCAGATTTGGCATAGCTCTTATCGTTTCCGGGCTACAAGAGGTCAAAGGGGCCAAAAATGCAATTTTTCTAAATATGTCAAATCTTTATTTTTCATCGGATTTCGATTGGGATGGGATTTTTCATTGGATTCCTCTTGATCTAAGCTTTCAGTAGTATGCAGCAGATTTGGCATAGCTCTTATCGTTTCCGAGCTACAAGGGGTCAAAGGGGCCAAAATTGCAATTTTTCTAAGTATGTCAAATCTTTATTTTTCATAGGATTTCGATGGGATTTTTTTTTTTTTTGATTCCTCTTGACCTAAGCTTTGAGTAGTATGTCAACGAATTTTGTGTAGCTCTTACCGTTTCCAAGCCACAAGGGGTCAAAGGGGCCAAAATTGCAATTTTTATTCGACCGCAAAAATTTTTGCGGTTGTTTAATGGTATGGTGCTGTCGTCGTCGTTGTCGTTGTCGTCGTCGTCGTCTGTAGACACTTGTTTTTGGGCAATAACTTAAGTTTTAGTTGATCAATCCTTATGAAATTTTTACTCAATGTTCCTTGGCACAAAAGGAAGGCCTGGCATAGTTTTGGTCATTGGGACCCAACCTGTTTTTAAAAAAGGGGCCAAAAAGGGTAACATTTGATGTTTTCACATATTTGACTGTAGAATCTTTATTATATATTGGATTTTGATGGGGTTTCTTTCAGTGTTCTCCTTAGGAAATTTCCAATCAGTAGCACGTCAACAGATTTCACATCGCATGTACCGTTCATGAGATAAATGGGTCCTAAAAGGGGGAAATCTCAAAAATCTATTTTTTTCATTTTTAGTCTGATTTTGATGCAGTTTTTTTCATTAGATTCCTTATGAAAAATTAATATAATGCTCAACTTTTATATTTTTGGTAACTTGTTTCCTTTCCCAGCTATGAGGGGCTGAACAGGGCCAAAATTGCAAATTTGCTGATTACCTGAAATTTTTATTTTTCATCGGATTTCGATGGGAATTTTTTCTTTGAATTCCTCTTGATATTTTAGTAGTATGTCAACGGATTTTGCGTAGCTCTTACCATTTCCGAGTTACAAGGGGTCGAAATATGTGAAATCTTTATTTTTCATCTGATTTCGATGGGATTTTTTTCTTTGAACTCCTCTTGATAAAAGCATTCAGTAGTATGCAACCAAGATTGCATAGCTCTTACTGTTTTCGAGCTACAAGGGCCAAAGGGGCCTAAATTGCAAATTTTCGAAATATGTGAAATCTTTATTTTTCATCGGATTTCAATAGAATTTTTTTTCTTTGGATTCCTCTTGATGTAAGCTGTCAGTAGAATGGCAGCCGATTTTGCGTAGCTCCTACCGTATTCTAGCTACAAGGGGTCAAAGGGGCCAAAATTGTAATTTTTCTTAATATTTGAAATCCTTATTATTCATTGGATTTCGATCAGATTTTTTTCTTTGGATTCTTCTTGATATAAGCTTTCAGTAGTTAGTCAACAAATTTGGCATAGCTTTTCCCGTTTCTGAGCTAAAGGGGCCAAAGGGGCCAAAATTGCAACTGATTCAAGCTCTTTATTGTTTCCATTTAATTACTGTATCAAGCTCTTTACTGTGTCCTCATTCATTTTGAATTACACTTGTTCAAATTTCAGTATTCGACATGCTGCGGTCGTATCATGCTGCGCTCGGCGTAGCCCTTTATTCTAAATATGTCAAATCTGTATCTTTCATCGGATTGCGATGGGATTTTTTTCTTTGGATTCCTCTTGATCTAAGCTTTCAGTAGTATGTCAACAGATTTTGTGTATCTCTTACTGTTTCTGAGCTACAAGGGGTCAAGGGGCCAAAATTGCAATTTTTCTAAATATGTCAAATCTTTATTTTTCATCGAATTTCGTTTGGATTTTTTTCTTTAGATTCCTCTTGATCTAAGCTTTCAGTAATAATTCAACGGATTTGGCATGGCTCTTACCGTTTCCGAGCTTCAAGTGGTCAAAGGGGCCAAAATTGCAATTTTTCTAAATATGTCAAATCTTTATTTTTCATCCGATTTCGATGGATTTTTTTTCTTTGAATTTCTATGGATGTAACGTTTTAGTTAATAGTACATATTTTGCAAAGCTCTTTCGGTTTTTATCAGCAAGTGATCAAAAGGGTTGATTTTTTTCCCTATTTTGTTTCAAGCTAATAACTGTGTCAAGCTTCTTTTTGTGTCCATCTAATTATTGTGTCAAGCTCTTTACTTTGTCCACGATCACTTTAAACTACTTTTTGTTGAAATTTCAGTGGTCGACATACTGCGGTCTTATCATGCTGCGCTCGGCGTAGCCCTTTATTAATCTAGTGTTAATGTAAGAGATTTTGGTAAATTTCTTTTGGTTGTGAAAATCAAATTGCTGTAAACGAGAAAAAAAAAATACCGATATTGTTTTGTAGTCATAAGATATAATATTAATTTCATAATATCTAACTTTATTCTTTTTTAAATACTTTAAATCATGACTTCCAAAGCTATTTCATGGCAGAGGAATTGAACCATTATATACATTTTCACAACATAAGCAATTCATTAAACTGTAACTAATTAAATGCAGTAACATCTATTACGGGCCATCTTAATAAATTTCATTTATAGAAAAAACGTGTAGTTGCATTAATCTATATAGACAATTGAGATGGACATTATATATGATAGAAAGCTTATATTATGGCAGTAATTATTGTGATCAGGAAAATATCAGATATTGAAATAAGTATAATTCTCCCGTTAAAATATGTAATAAGTAGCCATCATTGCATTATGTGTAATAAATAATTTTTATGCCCCCGCGACAAAAAGTCGGGGGGCATATTGTTTTACCCTTGTCTGTCCGTCCACGGTTCGTTCGTCCGTCCGTCCGACCGTACGAATGAAAAACACAACTATTCATGTTTTTTAGAAAGTTTGCAAACAAATTCCAACTACTTCAAAGGAATCTAACTTACAATAAGTAGATGTGCACACACATATCTTTTGGAATATTCAAAATGGCCATGGTTGCCATGGAAACTGAAAAAAGGCGGGAAAATTCAAAGTGCCTCAAATTTGATGAAACTTTACAAGAAGGATGTCTAGCACCCATAGAAATGATTTTGGGTCTCAGAATTTTCGAAATGGCTGCTGTTGCTATGGAAACTGGAAAAAGGCGGGAAAATTTAAACTGCCTCAAAATGGATAAAACTTTACAGGAAGATTGCCTACCACCCATAGAATTGATTTTCAGGCTCAGAACTTCCCTTTTATATATTTTGGAAAAAGGGTAGGCATATTATTGTGTCCATACTTGTACTGTGTCAACACCTGTATTGTGTCAACACATGCTTACATTCGCACTTGCCATATTGATTCAAGGGTCAATGAACGGGGGCATTATTGGTTGCCATTCGGCAACAGCTCTAGTTTTTTTTTTTGCAAATATTGCTTAAATATGCTTATATGTAAATTGCAATATCTAGCAAGCAGTGATAACTAAGTAATCAAATTATTTGTAGTGGCTAAAAGAGCTCATGGTCTTAATTGAGACTGTCTGTTGGTCAATCTCACTGGAAATTTTAATATAACTTACTATCTGTATTAAGATCAGTCTAGAGCCACTATTTATTGGTCCATGAAATTTTATAAATGGTATATTGACACAAAGTGATGCAAAATTAGATACATGTAAATCTGTCTTAACCAAACCCTGACTAAACTGAACTCTGTGATTCTGAACACTGGCTAAGCTAAAAAGCTGTCTGAACCAAACCCTGAATAAACTGGAAGCCTCCAATTCTGAACCCTGACTAAACTGAATGCCTATCTAAAATGAACCTGACTAACCAATGAAGTGAGATGGAGTAAATGCAAATAAGACAATGTCTCGTCAAAAACATGGTAAAACAAAGCAATGTTTTAATTGTTGTTCTTTATCTTTAAGTCACCTTGAGACCTTCAACAATGAGCTTTTGACAAAACTGACACTTGTCTTAACCAAATTCTGAAAATTAGTTTTGGAACTACATTTTGTAAACCCTGACTAAACTGAAAACCTATCTTAATTGAAACTAACTAAACTGAAAACCTGTCTAAACTGAATCATAATTAAACTGAAAACCTGTCAAATCAAGCCCTGACTAAACTGAAAACCTGTCTAAACCAAAACCAGACTAAACTGAAAACCTATCTTAATGAATCATAACTAAAATGATAACCTTGACTAAACCAAACCCTTGCTAAATTGAAAACCTGTCTAAACTGAACCCTGACTAAACTGAAAACCTGTCTAAACTGAATCATGACTGAGACCGTGTCTTAATTGAAAACCTGTCTAAACCAAACCCTGGCTAAATTGAAAACCTGTCTAAACTGAATCATAATAAACTGAAAACCTGTCAAATCGAGCCCTGACTAAAGTGAAAATCTTTCAAAACTGAATCCTAACTAAACTGAAAACCTGTCTAAACCAAACCCTGACTAAACTTAAAACCTGTCTAAACTGAATCATAACTAAACTGAAAACCTGTCTAAACTGAATCATAACTAAACTGAAAACCTGTCTAAACAGAATCATGACTAAGACCATGACTTAATTGAAAACTTGTCTAAACCAAACCCTGGCTAAATTGAAAACCTAAATAAACTGAATCATAACTTAATTCAAAACCTGTCAAATCAAGCCCTGACTAAACTGAAAACCTGTCTACACCAAACCCTGACTAAACTGAAAACCTGTCTAAACTTAATCATGCTTAAACTGAAAACCTGTCTTAACCAAACCCTGACTATACTGAAAACCTGTCTTAGCTGAAAACCTGTCAAAACCAAACCCTGAAGAGACTGAAGAAAGTGAATCATGACTAAGACTTTCTTAACACTAAAACTAAATGTGATAGATCCAAATAAAAATTTATTCTTTAAAAACCTGCTTACGTTAATATTTGAAATATTTGAATTGATTACGATCAATCGATCGGTTATATGGTTCTCACTAGAACCCATTGGGATTGATCGGATACTTATTTCAAAGCACTTGAATCGATCACAATTGATCCAAACTGTTCACAATATAGCCGTTCAGCACAGACATGTTTCCCTGTAATACATTTTGTATGCTTAGTTATTGGAATTTTATACTAAGCCTTGGAACCTTTAGATTATTATTTAACCCTTTCCCTACTGGAGCAAATGTGGCCGTTTCCGTATTTTAATTTCTTTGCAAATTTATGCAAATTATATGCAAATGAAGGGATGCTGGATAAAGTTAATGCTATCATCATATAAGTTCAAGTATGCCGATCTGGTTGAGGACGGCATGGGAGGAAAATTGGGGTGGGGTGGAGGGGGAGGGCGGTGGGAAAACGCCCACCCCTACCGAAAATTGGCGTTTTTTCATGTTTTTATGGAACAAAAGTCAACCTAGATAGCCGGAAGTGACGTCAAATGTGTATTTCATTGCATGACTAGCTAGAACTATTTTACCTGTCCTTCGTCTGAACCAATGACTGTGATTGGTCGGCAAATACAATTTATGGAGAAATATACGGAAAACCGGTAGTGACAAAATTCCGTGATTTCTATATTTTCCAATTTGCTGAGCCTCAGTTTCTTCCTGGTTGCAATACCTCCTTCAGCATAAGTGTGTAAATGCTTCTGGATCAATTTTCTATGCTATCCAGCAAAAAACTTGAAATTCCGAACTCTTTCTCCCATTTGAAATAATCTTCAATGTTACCGACCCCCCTTAAATTTCAGGCAAATTTCTGTTTTTTGCTGTTGAGACGAACAGAAACGGTTATAATTACCACATATGACGCAATAAAATTAACTGCTAATATCAGTTGTGAACTATTGCGATTAAGCTACGGAGAAAACGCAAAAGGTTTAGAATCCAGATGTATGGAGGGTTGTGGTGGACATAAATATGTGCACATTTAGCATGACGAGATAAGTCGTCACCGGTAGGGAAAGTGTTAATCATTTTGTTATTTTTCTATTTATAGCTTCCCCCAATACTACTACTGACAGGTCCAGCTGGTGTTGGAAAGACAGCCACAGTTCATGCTTTGTCAAATGACCTCAAGTTCAAAGTTCAGGAATGGATTAATCCATTGACTAGTGGAAGTGAAGGAAGTTTTACTGATGATTTTTCAGGCACTAGTATGTATAATTTTTGCTGTCTGAATAGTTAAATTGCTAATGCCAAACATGAAGATGCCCATATTTCCTGCTGAATTTTAGAGGATATCGATAGAAACACATACTGTAAAAGCAGAAATATTCTTGGAGGATTAAATTTCATTTATTTCGTGGGCAAATGTTATCAACAAAATTAAATTCCACGAAAATTTGTCCCAACAAAATAGTTTTAAAGGTTCAATCCAAGAAATTTTATCCCCACGAAAAAAAAACAGTACCGGTAGTATTTTGCTTGGCCTAAGGGTATAATATGATCAGCATTAATGTAAAATAGAAAATCCCAAGATTTTGAATGTAGGGTTTAAACATGACCTCCCAAAATTTGAAAAAAAAACACTCAAAATTCTAGTCAAAGTGTTTTTTTTGACACCAGGAGTGGTAAGACTGCATTAATTAAGTGGATCAGCATTCCAAGCATGTCATGCATACCTTCCTGATGCACCTGATATTTCAGCAGTCATTTGTAGTAACAAAGAAAAAGTATCTGTAAGTATCAAAAAACAAATTAAGGGGCTAATTTTGATAAGACAACCAAGCCAAATTATTGCAAAAAGGGTCACTGCTCATTGTGTGATAAACAGAATGCTCAACCACACGGTATTTTCATGAAATTCTAAGCATGCCTCAGTCACTACAAATACACTGAAACTGAAGTCCAGAAATAATCAAAAATGCTTTTTCATTTAAAAAATCGGGACTCTGTCAGACATAAGGCTAAAGAAAATGATATGTCTGTTTAGGGTTTCATCCCCTCATTAAAAAATAGGGTCAGTCAGCCAGTCGTAATAATTATATTTATCCCCTCGCCCAACGAAGTTGGGGAGGGGATATAGTGTTTCACCCATTCGTCCGTTTGTCCGTTAGTCTGTCCGTCCGTTTGTACATCCGTTCAAACTTATGACCATATATCTTTTGAATAATAAGTCGTAGATGGACAATGTTTTGTCCATGGATGCATTTTGAGGAGTACTTGAGGTTGATATACAGAAAAGGTGGATTTGACCTATATTTCATGCATGACTGACCCAGGTAAAAGTTTTTGTAAGAATCCAGATCTGGGATACTACAACTTGTAGAGGAATAATATTTTGTATGTAGATGCGTCTTGTAAAGTTACGAAGCTCCAGATAAAAAATAGGTCACTTTGATCTACATTTCATGCATGAGTGACTTAGGTTAAAGTTTATGTAAGAGACCAGATCTGGGATACTACAAGTCATAGAGGAATAATATTTTGTATGTAGATGTGTCTTGGAAAGTTATGAAGCTCAAGATAAAAATTAGGTCACTTTGACCTACATTTCATGCATGAGTGACTTAGGTTTATGTTTTTGTAAGAGTCCATTCTGGGATACTACAACTCGTAGAGGAATAATATTTTGTATGTAGATGCGTCTTGGAAAGTAACGAAGCTCCAGGTAAAAATTAGGTCACTTTGACTTACTTCATGCATGAGTGACTTAGGTTAGAGTTTTTGTAAGAGTCCAGATCTGGGATACTACAACTTGTAGAGGAATAATATTTTATATGTAGATGCATCTTATAAAGTTAGGTAGCTCCAGATGAACATTAGGTCACTTTGACCTACATTTCATGCATGAGTGACTTAGGTAAAAGTTTGTGTTACAGCTTGGATTTTGGATACTGCAACTCATAAAGGAATAATATTTTGTATGTAGATGCATCTTGTAAAGTTACAAAGCTCCAGATAGAAATTAGGTCAGTTTACCTACATTTCATGCATGAGTGACTTAGGATAAAGTTTGTGATACAGTCTGGATTTTAGATACTACAACTTGCAGAAGATTAATCTTTCATCAGTAGATGCATATGCTTTAGGTATGAGGCTCCTGATTGAAATAAGGTCACTACATTTCTTGCTTGACTGGCTCAGATTTAAGTAACAAGCCAGATCTTGAATGGTACAACTTCCTTGAGTGCTTATATAACTAGACAAACATTTAATAAACAGGCGAGGGGATTAGCTGTCATTTCCGACTGCCCCTTCTCTTGCCCCTTCTCTTGTTAATTTTAAATTCTGGATATCCGGAAATAATCTTGCTTTTCTGTCTCTGGACCTTATCCGACATTACACTACATTTCTGGTTTCTGCCATTGTTACAAGTATATCAATTTCCATATTATTTCAACATATTTTGACAATAAAAGTTAGCTGTCTGACTGAAACATATAAAAAGAGTTGTTTATAACAAATTTTTTACCCCGCTGCAACCTGACGGAGGGACATGGTAATGGTCTGCGTCTGTGTGTCATGTTTTTTGTGGGTGCAACTCCTGAGAAACCGCTGGTCAGAATTCATTCAAATTTTACAGGATTGTTAGTCACCATTAGTACTAGATCATATCGCATCGCCATTTTGATTCGTCAAATTTTGTGGGAGTTAAAGGACTTTGATTATTTCCACATTGTTATACAATTGCAAATCTTGTGGAAGCAACTCCTCAGAAATCGCTGTTCTGAATACATTCAAATTTTACAGGATTGCTAGTCACTATTAGTTTTAGATCACATCGCATCACCATTTTGATTCGTCAAATTTTGTGGGAGTTATGGGACTTTGATTATTTCCACATTGTTATACAATGGCAAATCTTGTTTACGCAACTCCTCAGAAATCGGGGGTCATAATTTATTCAAATTTTACAGGATTGTTAGTCACTATTAGTACTAGATCATATGGCATCACCATTTAAATTCGTCAAATTTTGTGGGAGTTATGGGACTTTGATTATTTCCACATTGTTATACAATGGAAAATCTTGTGGACGCAACTCCTCAGAAACTGCTAGTCCGAATTCATTCTAATTTTATAGGATTGTTAGTTGCCATATGTACTAGATCATATCACATCGCCATTTTGATTCGACAAATTTTGTGGGAGTTATGGGACTTTATTGACTTAATGCATACTGCAACATAGGAAGACTTTGTGGACACATCTGTTCATAATCCAATTAAGGGATTTTGCTGAAATTTTGCTGTTTGCCACCTAATGCAGTTGATCATATCCTGCCGCCATTTTGATTCACAAAATTTTACATGTGTTATGGGACTTTATCAACTTTACTGAAAGGCGGGGGACATAGCTACGCTTAGCAATCTTGTGTTGAATAAAATAGTCTAGGGTTGCAGCCGAAAAAAGGGTTGGTGGGGAAACCTTAAACAGCTATATATTTTTTTTGGCCTAAGCCTCCAATTCAGGCATTCTAAATGTCACAGTTCTTTGTCAAAACATTGAATATGATTTTTAGTTCGCCTCAACGAAGTTGAGGAGGACTATTGGAGTACCCCCGGTGTCCACGTCCGCGTCCGCGTCTGCGTCCACCTCCGCATTTAGGTATATATCTTGGTAACTATGAAGGGTAGGATTATCAAACTTTGTATACAGATGCATCTTGGGCTTTCTCACAGCCTCCAAGAAAATTAGGTCTCTTTGACCTACATTTTCCGCTTGAATGACTAACATTCAAGTTTATGTCCGAGTTCAGATCTCAGTCACTATACATGGTAGGATTATCTAACCTTGCATATGCATGCATCTCTGATAGTAGGTCAGCATCCAGTCAAAATTAGGTCACTTTGACCTATATTTTCTGCTTGAACGACTTACATTCAAGTTTAGGTCTGAGTTCAGATCTCAGTCACGATACATGGTAGGAACATTTAACCTTGCATATGCATGCATCTCTGATGGTAGGCCAGCATCCAGGCAAAATTAGGTCACTTTGACCTATATTTTCCGCTTGAACAACTTGCATTTAAGTTTACGTCCGAGTTCAGATCTCAGTCACTATACATGGTAGGTTCATGTAACCTTGCATATGCATGCATCTCTGATGGTTGGTCAGCATCCAGGCAAAATTTGGTCACTTTGACCTATATTTTCTGCTTGAATGACTTACATTCAAGTTGATGTCCGAGTTCTGGTCTCAGTCACTAGACATGGTAGGATCATGTAACCTTGCATATGCATGCATCTCTGATGGTAGGTAAGCATCCAGGCAAAATTAGGTCACTTTGACCTATATTTTCCGCTTGAACAACTTACATTCAAGTTTATGTCCGAGTTCAGATCTCAGTCACTTTACATGGTAGGATCATGTAACTTTGCATATGCATGCATCTCTGATGGTAGGCCAGCATCCAGGCAAAATTAGGTCACTTTGACCTATATTCTCTGCTTGAATAACTTACATTCATGTTAAGGTCTGCATTCTGATCTCAGTCACTATACATGTTAGGATCATGTAACCTTGCATATGCATGCATCTCTGATGGAAGTTCAGCATCCAGGCAAAATTAGGTCACTTTGACCTATATTTTTGATTGATTGACTTACATCAAAATTTACTGAAGATTTCAGATCTCAGTCATCATCATGTAAACTTGCATATGCATGCATCTCTGACAATGTGCCATAACGAGGCAATATTTTTTTGTATTTAAAGCTAACAAACCCTACAGATATGTTACATCAGAATCACAGATGTCCTTGTTCCATCAATTCTTACTGAGGGCCAATAAATATAATACTCTGAGTATATTTGGTGAGGATGTATCATCTAGGAAAGTTATTCTAGTGGAGGTAAGTGATATAGCATTGCTCCTGTTTGTCCATTAGGTCTGTTCCAGCAAGACATACATGGGATGGGGGAGGCACAATTGTCATTACCATTCGTGGATGCAAAATAGGAATTTATTATTTGCTTGCAAACTTGAATTAATAAAATCAACAGATAGCAGCAATTTTGATGTTCCTTCCCCTGTTCCATGTATGTTTTGTTGGAATAGCTCTTAGTTTATCTTTCACAAAGTTAAACCTTGTGAACTTTTGAACAAAAAAAAAACAGTTGCTCCTTTCTCTGATTAAGTCTTCAATTTTACTAACTTCAAAGTATTTATTCTTAGGGCTATTTAAAAAGTTAATGTGTAAAAATATTTTGCTGTCGAATTCTTGAAAACAATTTATTTCCCATAAAGTTGTTAAAACTGTATTTGCTAAGTAGATTTCCAAAAAATACTCTTATCTTTTTGAGTTTCCAGAAATTACTTAAGTTAGATATCACAATATTCACAATCCATTTATTAAAAAATACTTTTTTAGCTAAAACATTGAAACAAGTATGAGTGTTAGGTAGAATTCCCAAAACTTGTCTTTGAGAGTTTCGGTAAATTGACCGAAATTAGAGCAATAATTTTTTTTTTATTTTTAGTAATCAGTATTATGTCCTGTATTTGAATATTGACAAAAATGCATAATTCATTATCAAAAATTAAAAAAATTATTAGTTTTTGACACTTTCAGGAAATTACCAAAATTGGAGCTGTAATAAAAATTCCCAAAGTTTATTGCACTTCTACAGACATGACAATTTTGCAAGAAAAATTAAACTCCTTAATCTGAAAATGTAGCAGGAGTTTTAGTCAATTGAAGATTTAAAATATGAACCCTTTGGTCCTCTTTTTTTTTTCATCTGGACTAATATCAAAATCTTATTGGGCATTTATAGGTTCTTTGCAACAATTTTTCAACAAAATTAAATGCCTAGATACAAAAATGTAGTATGAGATCGTCACAAAAAAAGGCATAGGCAACAATATTGTCCCTGATCTTTCATTTAATAATGTGATAATAAACATGGGAATACATTGTGTAAAAATATACTATTTCAAAATTTTTAGATGGTCAAATGATTCTTTAATACAATGGCTATTTCCACATTTTCAATGTTCTGTTTCTAGAAGCAGGGTTGGAATTTAAGTCAAAATGTATGAAATTTCTGTATATTAACGGAAATGAAACTCTCAATTCTTTGCATTTCATTGTTTATATATAAATAGAAATTATTTTCCAAAATTAACGCTGAATCCACACATAATTCAAATTGAATTCGCATTAGTTAATTCCAATTAGCTCAATTTACATATTAAAAATATTCATGTCTTAACATCATCACAAAGTGAATTGCAATACACATTCATAGACACATTATGTCCAAACCTCAAAAGACGTTCCTACAAATTGGACATTTACAAAGCGAACTAGTCAATTCCTATTGAAATGAGCATTCCCATTCGAATTGAGAAAATGACATGTGGACAGGATGAGCTCTTTAAGGATGGATATATTCTGCTGATGTTTCAGTCTCGTTGAAATCTCGTTTGGAAATAATTTTAGAATTATTTATATTTTATGTACAAAATCAATGAATTAACAAAATTGATGTTTATCTTTAAATTGTGTCAAAAAATTATTCAATTTTATCAAGTGGTTTCAGAGTAATCTCAAATTGAAGATTAATGCCCTAATTGGCTGTTGGATTCATGTCAAATTTTCACAAATAAGGGTTGGGTTAGAAAAAAGCCATTTTATGAAAAAAATATGCACTTATGATTTATTTTTGCTTTTTAGCTCGCCGGGACGAATGTCCGGAGAGCTATTGTTATACCCCCGGCGTCGGCGGCTTCAGCAAAACTTTAACCTGGCTTGTGGAATTGAGACCTGAATAGCTAGGATGTTGATATTTGGTATGTGACTTCCTTGTGATGAGAGTTTTCTTCTGGTACCATACTTGTAGACATTTTGACCTTGACCTTGCCCTTAGGGCAATTTTCAAAAAACTTTAACCTTGCCTCTAGAAGGTAGGCTTTTAGTGGTAGGGTGTTCATATTTGGTATGTAACTTCCTTATGATGAGAGCTTTCTTCTGGTACCATACTGTAGACATTTTGACCTTGACCTTGCCCTGAGGGCAATTTACAAAAAACTTGAACCTTGCCTATAGAAGGTAGGCTTTTAGCAGTAGGGTGTTTATATTTGGTATGTAACTTCCTTATGATGAGTGCTTTCTAGTGGTACCAAATTTGTAGACATTTTGACCTTGACCTTGCCCTGAGGGCAATTTTAAAAAAATTTTATTCTTGCCTCTAGAAGGTAGGCTTTTAGTTGTAGGGTGTTCATATTTGGTATGTAACTTCCTTATGATGAGAGCTTTCTTCTGGTACCATACTTGTAGACATTTTGACCTTGACCTTGCCCTGAGGGCAATTTGTTAAAAAACTTTAACCTTGTCTCTAGAAGGTAGGCCTTTAGTGGTAGGGTGTTTATATTTTGTATGTAACTTCGTTATGGTGAGAGCTTTCTTGTGGTACCATATTTGTAGACATTTTGACCTTGAGCTTGCCCTGAGGGCAATTTTTTAAAAACTTTAACTTTGCTTCTAGAATTAAGTTGTTTAGTGGTAGGGTGTTCATATTTGGTATGTGACGTTCTTTTAATGAGATCTTTCTAATGGAACCATATTTTTAGACATTTTGACCTTGACCTTGGCCTGAGAGCAATTTTTTAAAAACTGTAACATTGCTTCTAGAATTAAGTTGTTTAATGATTGGGTGTTTATTTTGATATGTGACTTTCTTGTGAAGAAAGCTTTCTATTACTTTCAAATTTATTGTTCATTGAGGTTACTGGAATCCCCTGCGAGCTATGTTGTCTTCTGACAACTCTTGTTTAAAAATAGTATTATATATTTTTGCTATCAAAATCACAAAACAAATGAAGTTTTAGCTAATAGCTGTTTAAAAATTTAGAAAATCTACATTTTTAGGGAAATATTGAAATGCTGAAATAGCCCCTAAAAAGTATGAAAATGGGACAAAACTTTCTTACATCAACACCAACATATGATTTTTGGGGATTAATTTGTTCATTCCTTCTATTTACAGTTTTTCAGGAAGTATGAGAAAAAGTTAAATTCTTAAAATTTAAGCTAGATTTTTTCAATGAAAATAGTCAAAAAATGGGCAAAAATGCCTATAAATGCGCAAAAGTGCTAAAATTGGTCACCATTGGTCACTTTCAAATAGCTGTAGCAAGATAATTTGCACAGCAACCTATGAATTTTTCTTTTTATATTTATGGGGTTAGAACATTGCAAAAATCAAGGTTTGAAAAAAGTTAAATACTTTAAAATTTTGGCTCCTCAGAAGGGTACATCCTTAATTCGAATTGCATGTAGATTCAAAATCAGTTTGAATTAAATGTCTTGTGTGAATTTAGCAATAAAGGATGAAATATTGAATTATTTAGAATTTCTTTAAACTAAAAAGTGTTCTACATTTTCTTTACAGGAATTCCCCAATGTATTTTACAGAGATGCCTCCACATTTCATGATATTATAAGGTATGTGCAGAATGATATGACATTGTTTTCTTGCTGATAAAGATTGGATTTATATACTCATGCGTGACGGCAAAGGCCATTTCCAAAAAATCCAATGAAAATTTGAGGGAAATCATATTTTTGCTAACTTTAAAACCCTTCTTTTAAATTGAGATAGAAGAAGGGAAGTTTAAAATCAAGTGCAACACAGCGGACAAGATTCGGTAAGGGCCTTTTTTGGCCACTGATCAATCCTGATTTTGGAAAATCTGTCAAAACTTTACTGCAAGTTATATTATTATATTAACATTATTATATACTACAATGGTTGCATTTAAGAGATTCATGATCATTTTTAAAAAAAAAATACTACTGGGATCCTAGAAATAATGCCGAAAAATTACTAGTAGCCAAAAAAGACAAAATTTTCAAAATTGTGGAATTTCTATCATTTTTCATTGGTTTTTTTATTGGAACCGAAGTGGCCAACCACTTGTACACTCAAAATATTAATATACAAAATGTAATTTACCATTTTACACAATTTATGTAAAGCCCCTTCATGTACACATGGTTGGCCAATGTTAAATATGCCAAAAACATCCCCAATTCTACCCTTTTCATCCTTTTTTAAGGATTTCTCCCATTTATGCCATGTTTGGTTGGCTAATTTTAACAAATCTGTTGTATAAATTCCCAAAAAACAATTGAATCAAGTAAAGTAGACATTCTAGAGTTTGAAAACCACTACAGATCTTTCTAACGCTTTTCTTCAATTTTGGGGCCATAAGGTGGCCTTACCAACCTGCTCCTTTCAAAAAATTCTTAGGAAAAATTTTGGAGTTGTGCCAATTGAAGCCTGGAAACAGCCATTTAAAGAAGAAATTGTCCATTTCACCAGTATTAATACAACATTTATTTTTCTGAAAAACTTAATAAAGCATTGCTATCAACCTGTTTATAATGAAAATGCATGATTGTTAGCTATGGTGATTCTGGCAGTGATGGCAGCTGGCGGCATCCACAATTGTTTTTATACGACCGCAAAAATTTTGCGGTCGTATTATGGTATGGCGCTGGCGTCGGCGTCTGCGTTGGCATCTGTGGACAGCATAACTTTAGTTCTAGTGAACGGATTGTTATCAAATTTTAGTATGATGTTTGTTGGCACAAGCTTAAGACCGGGTTTTAATTTCGCGTTCCTTGCCCCACCTCTTTTTGAAAAAGAGGCAAAAAGGGGTTAAATTAGGTATTTTAATGTCTGTGGACAGCATATCTTTGGTTCTAGTAGACAGATTGTTTTTTAATTTTAGTATGATGTTTCTTGGAACATTCTTGAGAAACGTTTTTTTCCTTTAGTTTTTGGCCCCACCTATTTCAGAATTAGGGGCCAAAAAAGGGTTAAATTGGGTGTCTGTAGAATCTTTACTATTTATCTGATTTTGATGGGGTTTCTTTCAGTGTACTCCTTAGAAAATTTCCAATCTGAAGTATGCAACGGATTTCACTAGGCATGTATCGTTCACGAGATAAACAGGGCCTAAAAGGGACAATTTAAAAAATTTCAATTTTTAGCTCGCCGGGACGAATGTCCGGAGAGCTATTGTCATACCCCCGGCATCTGCGTCGGCGTCGTCGGCGTCAGCGAAACTTTAACCTGGCTTGTGGAATGGAGACCTGAAGAGCTAGGATGTTGATATTTTGTATGTAACTTCCTTGTGATGAGAGCTTTCTTCTGGTACCATGATTGTGGACATTTTGACCTTGACCTTGCCCTGAGGGTTATTTTTCAAAAACTTTAACCTTGCCTCTAAAAGGTAGGCTTTTAGTGATAGGGTGTTTATATTTGGTATGTAACTTCCTTATGATGAGAGCTTTCTAATGGTACCATATTTGTAGACATTTTGACCTTGACCTTGCCTTGAGGGCAATTTTTGAAAAACTTTAACCTTGCCTCTAAAAGGTAGGCTTTTAGTGATAGGGTGTTCATATTTGGTATTTAACTTCC